>SNQJ01S0100060.1:15183-27928 GCA_010110895.2 Picea sitchensis | reverse complement strand
GGCATAGAACCTGCCAGTCAACCTAAACGATTGATTTCTACTGAAAGGCCAGAATTTTCTACAATCAGGGAATTGTACATCGAGGAGACTTTCTTCCGTGCCATGCTTTCAATTCGTGGAATACTAACTTGCATCATACTAATAATTCTTTTCTGGTCTTTCCAAAGTCGCCTTAGGTTTTATACTCTTCTTCGTATTAGAGCAAAGCCACCGCATGATGTTCATCATCAACCTCTATTTCTTGCTCTGAAAATTCTGCGTCAACAACTTCACACTCTAAACTTACTTGAGTTGCACATAGACAAGTTTTTGACAACATTAATACAAAGTCTATAGAGAAAGGAAGATAAAATGCAGATAAGAGGTCTCCTACGAAACAATAAGATGAACTATTCAAATGGGTATTCACAAAGGTTCTCCGGAGCTCCATTTCTTGAACATCACAAATCCTTGTCGAGGCTTGTATTCTGGTGCTACATGTCCACCTCCTTTGATTGTTGCAAATGTTAGGTTATTGTCATATAATCTTGTGTATCCTACAACTTGTTGATCCAGATTATAGTAGTTGATACATGTACCTCAACAAACACTCATCTAAAATGTTTTCTGTGACCCCAGTTCAGAGAGGAATTGTCTAATTCAATACTAAGATCTCTCAAAGAACTGACAAACTTCTTTGATTTCGATGTTCCTGAAATCCCTTTCAATCTGGGACTTGTATGAGGAAACATGGAGCCTCTGGTGGAGTTGTATGGGCCTGAACTGGCCTCTGACAAAGGAAAATAAAGTCGTTTCCTTCTATATGAGGTAGGCTTTGTGTTAGGAGTCCCATGCCTCTATTTTGGAGTACTCTATGATCTGACCTTTGCTTTGGTAGACTCTGTAGATGCCATGTAGTTAGGAATTCTAGGAGAGCTCATAAGGCTTTAATCATCTCTCAGAGAAGAGGTACCTGCTACACCGTAACGAGAGCTGTATCTTGGTCTTTATGACCTCAAAACATTGTCATCGCTCTTTATATATGTCCCCTTCAATGGCATCTTATTCGGTATGAAGGATTTTGAAAGGGGAGTAAATGGATCAGATTTTATAGTACCAATGTTCGTCACTTCTGCATTATGTTGTTTTAACCCTATATGTGAAGTTTTTTGTCCAATCTCACCTATAGTTTGAAGCGTCCTGGTAGAATTTTCCTTCATGGTCATCCTGTGGTTGTCCCATGGCCTGGTTTCCATCCAGCGTTCTAACCAGCTCCATTCCCAGTGAGGCTTGTCGAGATCAATCTCCATCATCATGGTCTGGATTGATTTTGGAGGATTTTTCCATAGATGATGAGAAAATGCATAGGCCAATGCGCTCTCTCGCTTAATAGCAACCTCTATTATGCTTTGTAGTCTAGCCTAAATTTCTTCCTTGGTTAGCAGGTTGTTGTCCCAATCTTGTTGATGATCAGCTTCATAATTAGATGTCATGTTCTCTAGTTCTTTTTCGTATTTCTATTGAAGGTGGTGTTGAAGAGCCTGATTTTCCTCAAACATGTGAATTCTCCTGGAGTAGATTTGTGAATGCACTCTAACGAGCGCTTTCATGCAGTGCATAGTATTTGTTTCTTGATGCCGCACACTCTAGCCCTGTACCAATGCTTGTAGTCTCATGAGACCCCTAAGAGTGTGGAATTTTCCCCTGACTAGATAGCCTCGAAATGCAGTCTGAATGAAATGAGATTTTCCCAGCTGTCTATAATTCTCTTATTGCAAGCAGATCACTTTAGCCAAAATATCAAATAGAAATAGATATCACTGGAATCCATAAGAGGCTACTACTCCCAACTTCCAAGTTCATCCCACCTAAGCAACCTTTTGTAATTCTGAAAAAAAATATATCTCCTCTACCATGCTAGCAACGTAAGTATGAAGTCCCATATCGAACCGCTTCTAAAATGCCAACTGATTTAAATTCTCTAAACATAACAATAAACGAGTCGTAATTTACTAACATATTAGACTAGGATTCAAATGACACCCTTGAATCACATCTAATATGTGAGAGACCCCAGAACATGAACTTTCTTCCCAAAAGGCCCTACAAGGCCTTCAACAATCTGATGCAAGTTAGAGATAATTTGGAGTTGAGATCTCTAGTTGATTAATAAGCTTGATGTGATCCTCAAATACATTTGGGATGAAGACACTTCCCTAGTTGATTAATACTTGATAGATCCTCAAATACACATGAAATACACCAGTAGAGAAATCTCCAACATCCTGCTAACACCACATACAATAAAAGGTAACAATGTTAATTTTATATTTAGAACCCATTAAATTTGTGTGGTATCACGGCTTTGTTCAAGAAATCACTCAATACTTGGACAATTTTCACCTAAGAAATGATAGCACACTATGAGGATATGAGCAATACCTTTATCCAATTGATAAATCTCAAGCAAAAGGGTTCATAAAGCACATTGAGAACTTCCAAAGATTGAATATAAAGGTATCAGATATTCCAAATCACTTGATCAGATGTATTCATAGGAACTTTAAGGATACCATTCAACATGAGGTTCACCTTTGGGAACCCAAATCATCGAGAATTCATTTAGGTGGCAAGAAATTGAAAGTAAAATATGGTTATGGCTACTAGAAGGCTAAGTTCAACATCTATCGAGAGAATAATGCTCCTTCTTCTAAAACACCAACTCTGGCAGTCATAATTCCCAAACAATTGAGGAAAGAAAAGCAAAAGGTTTATGCTTTTAATTGTGACAAAGAAGTACAAGTAAGGGACATAAGTGTAGGAGAAGAAATTATTCTACATAGATTGTGAAGAGGAACAAGAACAAGAACAAGAACCATCTCAAGATGAAATGTAGAAGCAAATTCGTCTAAAGAGTTGACTTCATGATATCATGTAATTCATTGTATGGAATTAGAACTCCTCAAACCCCTCAATATCGAAGGATCTATAAAAAATATAAAGGTAATAGTCCTAATTGATTCCCAGATACCATAATTTCATTCACTATAAATTAGCCAAGCTCTAAATTCATTCAGACATCTAGCGCCAGAGTTTCAAGTAATGATTGCAGATGGAGGAACCATCAATTGCTCGTGAAAATGCAATAAGATCTAATCTTACTATGGGGAATATGTAATGAATAGTCCAATGATTTCTATACTCAAGGAAACATTGCACTATGAATCCAATGGTTACAACTATTAGGAACAATGGCTTTTAATTTTCTCAAGAGCTTTCTTCATGAAATTTTCAATGGAAGGAAAAGAAATGAGTTAAGAGGCCACCCGTGAAGTCCCAAGTATAATAAGCTCTAATGGTACCTAGTGTTATTAAAAAAAGGGCATCAAGGTGTAATTGCATCAATCCATGCTCACTAGATGTTCAAACATCTAGCTCATATATTCCCTAGATTCCAAGGGATCATTGATACATTCCAAAGTATTTGAATATATTCCCAAAGGTCTTCCACCCACCAAATCATGATCATGCTATTCACCTAATTCCTAGAAGTCTTCCTCCTAACATCAGGCCGCATGAGCACCCTCTTTATGCCCGTAAGAGTGAAATTGAGGTATGGTTGAAGAAATGTTAGAGGTCAACATAATTCAACCTAGCCAAAATTCTTTACTGCGACCTGGTGGTAATGGTATTCAATAAACATGGCTCATGGCATATGTGTCTAGGATTATAGAGAGCTCAACAAGATCACTATTAAAAATAAGTTTCCATTCCCTGGCCATTGATGAATTTTTAGATGAACTACATGGATCAACCCATTTCACAAAGTTGGATCTTCGCTCAAGGTATCATCGATTAGAATGAAGGAAGAAGGATATATCCCAAAAACAACATTCCGAACTAATGAAGTCCATTGTGAATTTTTATCATGCCTTTGGCCTTACAAATGCACCTTCCACATCCTGCTGGGTTGATGAATTGTATTTTCAAGCCCTTCCTTCAAATTTTTGTTAGTATTTTTGATGATAGACTAATATATAACAAGTCTTGGAGGATCATGCCATATGTTGACAATGTGCTGCTAACTACTAAAGGAGCAACAACCATATGCCAAACCATCCAAATGTTTCTTTGGGGAGAAGGAGGTAGCGTATTTGGGTCTCATATCAGATCTCATGAAGGTGTCAAAGTAGACCTCAACAAGATTAAGGCCTACGATGGACTGGCCAATTCCAAAACATTGAATAATCTCAGAGGTTTTTTTGGGTTTGACAAGTTACTACTACAAGTTTGAATTCACACCATGGAAGAATAGAAACACCTTTAAGAATAATAGCTAAGAAGGATGCATTTCTTTTCATGGATTTCAAAGGCAACTAAATCTTTGAAAAATGAAGAGGTGATGTGCAAAGCTCCCCTCTTGACCACCTGCACTTCACAAAAACCTTTATTGTGAATGATGCTCTAGAATGGAATTGGTGTTGTCCTAATGAAACAAGGAAGGCCCTTGGCTTTGAAAGTCGGCCACCCAAGGGGAAGGACTTACACAAACCCATTTATGAGAAGGAAATGATGGAATACTACATGCATTGAAGAAATGGTGCCCTTGCCTAATAGGTAGGCACCAAGGTCAAAACAGATCAAGGATAGTCTTAAATACTTGAACAAAGACTATCTTCAAAAAGAACAACAAAAATGGCACCAAGATATTGTGTTATGATTTTGAAATCGCCTATAAAAAGGGGAAGAAAAAATGTTGTGGCGATGCACTCAAGAAAGGATGAAGATGTTGAGGTCTGCGGCTATCTCATTCATCCAACCTCATTGGATAATAGAAGAAAGGGATGAATGAAGAATGACGAAAAACAGGGACTAAGACCAAAGGTTGCAACAAGATTCCAAAGGCATCAAATACATTTACATGGAAAATGATTCACTATGGTACAAAGATCACTTATAGTTATGTAAGAAATCCCAACTCAAACAAAAGCTACTATTGGAATCGCACACCTCTCCTCGTAGGAGGGCACTCAAAAAATTTTGAAAATCTACCATAGGGTCAAGGAATTTTTTGGGATGGCCTAAAACCGATGTTCAAAGGTCAGGAAAAATGTTTGGTTTACAACAAAATAAGCAGGAAACAATTAAGACCTTGTGTCTTTTACAACCATTAGCCATCCTAAGTCGGTTGTTGGGAGGAGGTTTCTAGCGGATTTTACCGCTGTGGTTACCGAAGTGTGAAGGAAATAGTGTCATCTTGGTGATTGTTGATAGATCACAAACTAAGTACACACACTTTTTTTTCACTCTCTCATCCCTTCAAATCCAAGACATGCCTAATTTATTCACATGCAGAGAGTCCAAAGTTTACATGGAAGCCCAACATTATTGTAAGTGATGTAAAATCCCATCTTAACTGGACATTTTTGAACATAATCATTTTCTTGTTTGGGTACTCATTGGCTCATAGCTCATCCTATCATCCCTTAACTGATGGACAAAACAGATATAGTGAAACACATGTCCTGAAGGGGTTGCCCTTGTTGTTTATCCCATAAACAAACACAATGGTTCAAATGGTTACCCCTTGGAAGAATGGTGGCATAACATCTCATTTCATACTCCAACATAAATGACACCATTTATAACACTCTATGGATACCACCCTCTTCCATCACTTCTTCTTCTAAAATAAAAATCTAAGGTTCAAGCAGTTGAAGATCACATCGAGCATCAAGAACAAGTTCTCCAAATCTTAAAGACAACTTGACCATGGAACATAATTCCATGAAACAACAAGCATGAATACTCCATGGTGAAAGAAGTTTTAAGTAGGGGATTGCGTTTGGCGACTACAACCATACAAACAGATGTCCCCAAGATAGCCAAGAAGGATAATAAATTATCACCAAAGTAATTACGGATCTTATAAGATGTTGCAAAAGATAGGTACTATGGCATACAAATTGGAGTTGCTTGCATCTTCACGAAAGTACACCTAGTTTTCCATGCTCATGCTTAAAGAAATATAGGTGACAAGATCCCAGCATTTCCCAGAACTTGACGTAGAAGGAAAAATCATATTGGATACCCAAGCCACCACCCACAC
The DNA here is from genome assembly GCA_010110895.2 of Picea sitchensis. NCBI lineage: Eukaryota > Viridiplantae > Streptophyta > Pinopsida > Pinales > Pinaceae > Picea > Picea sitchensis. The sequence continues at coordinate 21,840 of SNQJ01S0100060.1, read as the reverse complement.
AAGAATTATCCAACCGAGGAATAGATCCATTTCCAAAGTAGCTCATTAAATGAAGGAACCTACCAGTTGAAGATTCCAATTTGGGAAGATGAGTCCTTTATACGTAGTTATCCAGAGTTACTGCCGTCATGACAACACTTGTCTCAAGGGAGGCATGTTGCTCCTGAATAGTGGCACATTACCCCTAATTGGGGAATACATTAGTAATGTTACTTATTTAAAGTCAAGCCAACCATTAGTTGTAATTGAAATCTCCTAGTCTCCCTATATATACCATGAGACATTTTCATTTGGAATCATTTGGTATTTGGACATTTATGTGGTGTATAAGGAGGACTTCTAAGAGGTATGCCATTATTTGAATTTCTCTCTTTTCAATGCGCTGAATACTTATTCTAAGGTTTTCTATGCTATACTGATATTCAGTTCTTAACAAAATCCACCAACATGCACATGATAAAGTGGTTGAAAGGACCTCCTCTAAAGTAGGTATGCATTGCCCAAGAGGGGTCTCAGACTACTGACAAATATTGGAGGAAACATAATCACATATGGGCCCTGGAATAACAACCAGCTTGGTTAGGATACCCCTCGGAGTTAATCCTCCAGGCAAGGTTGTGTGTTGTCCGGACTTTATATATCTTGGGCAGGTACCTGTAGAATAACCCCTTTAAGTAACCTATGTGGCACCTAAGTCAAGAAATTAATCAACCATGGTATAACCGATGCATGTGCTTAACAAATATAAGTCAGTCCACCAGATGTATGTGGTAGAAATTCTCAGAACCTTTGAAAGCACCACCTATCTCGTAAGTGGGCACTAGTAAGATCCCCATCTACTACATCCCATGAAATATCTTTGATGCTAAGAATATATCAGGGGGATATCCCTTTAACCTAATTCTCACATGACCTCGTATTAACTCGGGTGTAAGTGAGCCTCCCGATATTACCGGGATTATACAATGGATTTCTTCCACTCATTTTATTACATACATTGATTTTAATAAACTGAGAAGTTTACTCACAAAATCATATTCCGCTGCTCTAAATCCTGCTTACGAAATTCCCTGAAAATAAAATCATACTAATCAATTTTAAATTATACTAATTTTAATGGCCTTTGTTACTCAAAGGTGCAATATGAAACTAGTGATGTCATGAATCGAAGTAAAATAAATGAATATGAGTAATGATGCAAAGTCCTAACTTTAATTTCCAATAAATGATATATTTTTTAAAAATGCAATTTCTCAATTCAATTTTGCAATTTGCAAAAATGCTACCTTTCTTTACATGCACTAAGATAAAATGACAAGGACCTCAAAGGATCAAAATGCCAATCAATGTAAAATGCCTAATATTTTTGTATTTTCAATATAATAGAATGAATATGCAAGGACTAAACAACCGCTTGATATAAACACTCTACTGTGTATAGACATATACAACCCAAGTAGGATATCAAGGAGAAAAACACTCATCCCAAGGTAAGGACCAAAATGAAAAGATGATGAGAAAGGCAATGCACAAAAATTCAACCAAAGATGTGTTTCCTATCATTCCACTTGATAATTAACAATCACCCATGTGAGACCCAAGAAGACTCAACAATCATCAGTAAAACCTACCCAAGAACCACCAAACAACAATCAAGCAACAAAGGTTGATGTATGCTAATACTCAAGGGAAAAGCGCATATGTACACAACTTACAGAAAGAAAACACATGTATATACACGACTGCTAAGAAAAACCCATGTATATGTTTCTAAAACACAGCTAGGCAAAGGAGAATGTTGAAAGACTCATACCCAGAGTGAACATAGGTTCTCAAGAAATCACACGACAAGAAACTCAAATGAACAAGAGCAATCTAAGGAGAAAAAAATCCAAACCACAAAAAGAAGATTCTATCCCCAATATGGTCACCAATTTTTTATTACTTATGGAAAATCTCTCTATGGCTAGTAAACCACAACGTATTAAAATGACTCCAAAAATCAACTCTAATATCAAGTATGCTATATAAACAAATATGATAAGAAGACAAGATAAGAGAGGCCCATTCTAGTCCGCATCGCTCGATGAAGTCCATCAAGTTGAGCACTTGACCCAAAGAAATATACTTGCAACCAGTCCTCAACAACCAAGCAACACAATCATGGTGATAATATAAAATGTTAACACATACAATACCATAATCCATCAACATCTCATATAAATACATCCAAGCATAACCAGCTATTTGCTAGATATTAATTGACCTAGAAACAATATTTCATTAAGATATAATCAAAGATAAGTGAATCACATAAACTTCAGAAATGGAATGGTTCGGAACCGAGAAGATAAGTCCCTTCCAGTTGGGCCCACCACTTCAATCCTCCACCAAAGGCAAGTCATATAAGAGAGACCAAAGAGTTCTCAATCAATAAAGGAAGAACTTGGGGGATGAAAAATGTCTGCACTTCTAAAGGACAAGGGATGCATACTCACTGAAGTGAATAATTTCTCCGTAGGTAACTTTGCTCTCAAAGTTGAATTATTTCTCTTCTTTCCATAGCTCTGAATTGGCCCACTTATATCCTTAAAAATGGAACTCATGTCCCTCAAGTCTAAACATTTCTAGTATATGGAAGGCCATTGATCATTGATCTCATGATGTGACATGGGGAACCCTCACACCATTTTTTAATTTTGGGCACATTTCCCAATGTACACAAGTTGTAGTATTAAACCCTGCGGTATATGCATGTTGTAATATAGGAAGGCATGTATATGTGGAAAAAGCATGTTTTTTATTCTGATTTGCAAAAGGGACTTCAAGTCTACATAGGTGTTTGAAAAGGCCCTTTGTGCAAGATTGCATGGGTGAGGCAAATCTTTCTATAACAAGAACTGAATTGTTGATGATATTACCAGTTGTACAAGTTGACAACTTTGGGTCATCATCTTTTCCATCGCTTTTGTTTCATAGCCATGACTTGAGAAAAAATGGCATGAGCGATTTGGTCATCTAAACTATCATTCATTGCAACAACTATGTAATCAACAGATGGTGACTGGTCTTCCTCATTTTTCATGCAGAGATGGTGTTTGTACCGGTTGTTTTCTTGACAAACATCATCAGGACAATTTTGACAAATGTGCCTCTTGACACAACTCGGGTCCTTTGCAACTTTTCCACAGTGACTTTTGTGGTCCACTTTCTTCTCCTTCTTTTTGTGGGTGCAAGTATTTCTTAACTTTCATTGATTACTTTTCCATATGTACTTGGGTTTACTTCGTAAAACTTAAGAGCAAAGTTTTTGACAAGTTTCTGGCCTGCAAGGCCCTTGTAGAAAAGCAATCTCGACATCAAAATAAAAGGTTAAGAATAGATAATGGAGGTGAATATGTGAACAATAATTTTACAAGTTACTGCACTACACATGGCATCCAAATGCAACACATTGTTCCATATACACCACAATAAAATGGTGTTGTTGAGAGAAAGAGTCGCACATTAAAATAAATGGTTAATTATATGATCCAAGCTAAGGGATTAAGTCTAAATTATTGGGAAGAAGCCATCAACTATGAAAATTACATAGTAAATCAAACTCCCACAAAGGCTCTTAAAAATATAACACTAGAAGAAGCATGGACTAAAATTAAACCAGATGTAAATCACTTCCATGTATTTGGTAGTATAGCATGGGCTCATATTCCTCGTGAGAAAAGGAAACCATTGCAGCCTAAAAGTGATAAGAGTATATTTGTTGGTTATTATGAAGATTTCAAATGTTATAGACTTCTTCAACCACATTGTAATGAAATTATTATTAGAAGAGATGCTAATTTTGATGAAAATCTCTTGGCCCGTGAACCTAATTCGATGACTGTGTCTTCTTCAGCCTACGAGCCATCTTCGACATTTGTGTCTTCTTTTGTTCCTATTTTGGTTTCTTCTTCAAATGATGACAATGAGGATGAAAATCCATGTCCTCCTGCTCACCTTCCTATAGACGAGTCCATTGAACCTGAACCAACACCAACACCACTTCTTCCTAGATGAGTCTGTTCAACATGAGAAACAGCTGGTGATCTTCTCAATGATCCTTCAGATCAACGTTGGACACATTCTCAGCTCCAGTGAGATTCCTCTCTTTTGGCTCAAGTTTTAGAGACTCATGATCCAAAAACATTTGCAGAAACTTCACATCATATAGATTGGGATACAACAATGAATGAAGAGTATCGTTCTTTAATGAAAAATGATATTTGGGATCTTGTACCTCTTACAAAAGGAAGAAAACTTGTCATATGTACATGGGTCTATATAATTAAGTATGCATTATATGGAAGTGTTGAAAGATACAAGGCTCAGTTAGTTTCCAAAGGATTTTCCCAAGTTGAAGGAATTGACTATAATGAAACCTTTTCCTCTATACCCAAAATGAATTGCATCCGCCTTGTTCTTTCCCTTGGTACCTCACATAAATGGGAAGTCCATCAAATGGATGTTAAATCTTCCTTCTTGCATGGGGATTTGCAAGAAGAAATATACATGGAACAACCTCCTGGCTATGCCCAAAATTACTCTAGCTTTGCTTGTTGCCTTAAGAAATCTCTTTATGGTCTTAAGCAAGCTCCCTGAACTTGGTATGCCAAAATGGACAACTTTCTTATTGACACCGTATTTTCTAGATGCCATTATGATCCTAATGTCTATACCAAGAAAATAGGAAGCCATCTCACAATCCTTATCCTTTATGTTGATGACCTTATCATTACTAGTAGTGACTCAAAACTTTTAAACCATGTGAAAACCAGTCTTAGGAAGAAATTTGAAATGACAGACTTAGGATTTTTGCACTATTTCCTCGGCCTCCAAGTTTTGCAAACCAATGAAGAAATTTTTCTTTCCCAGTCTAAGTATGCTTGTAACCTTCTTCGTCACTTTCACATGGATGATTGTAAACCAACCCCTTCCCCCTTCTAGTCTAGAGTCAAGCTTGTTGCCACCTGTACTTTTCCTGAAGTTGATGCCACCTTGTACCATCAGTTAGTTGGTAGCCTATTATACTTGACTCATACCTGTCCTGATATTTCCTTTGTTGTTGGTATTTTTGCCCGGTATATGAAAACACCCCATGAAATTATAGTTTAGGGGGGAATCCTTTATTGGTTGGTTTCATTGATTTAGATTGGGCCAACGACCCTGATGATCGGAATTCTAATGCAGGTTATGTTTTCAATCTTGGTTCAGGACCCGTCACTTGGTCATATAAGAAACAACAAGCTATTGCACTTTCTTTAGTAGAAGCAGAGTACCAAGCAATGATAAATGCAAGTCAGGAAGCCTTGTGGCTTCGACAGATCCTTTCATAGTTTGGATTCTAGCAAAAACATCTGACCAGCCTTTGGTGCGACAATCAGAGTGCCATCAAGCTCGCCAAAGACCCAATTCAACATCAACGTAACAAACACATCGAGCTACACATGCACTTCATCAGAAAGCTCATTCATGATCAAGTTATTGAAGTGCTCTTTCAAGTTATGACCAAGTTGCATAAATTTTCACAAAGTCTCTTACAGAAGCAAAGTTTTCCAAACTCTGATCTATGTTAGGAGTTAAGGAAGTTGTCATTAAGGGGGGATAGGCTCTAATGCCTCCTTCCTTCTTTTATTATGTCACTATTGTAAATCCTTCAATCCTATCTCAAGTTATTCTTAAGGGGTGGTGTTAGGATATTTAGACACTTAGGAGTTAGTTAAGATCTAATTGGTCTAATGTGTCTTTAGGTAAAAGTGTGTTTCTTTAGTATTCATTTGTAGTTAGGAAATATGATGGTCATGATATATTCCCGACATAGAGTGATTTGAAGGTTCATATTCTCCTCTATCTTAACAAATACATTGATATGTGGCGTAACACCTGATTGGTCCATGGTATCTATTTAAAAAGCATGGAGGGTCATTTGTCGATGATCGATTGTGAGAAACTCTCTTGTAAAATCTCTTTGTAATATTTTTCTTTTGCATTAATAAATTGCTCCAGGTGGCCGTGTTAGTTGGGGTTGTGGATGTTTCCCTGTAGGGGTTTTACCACGTCAAAATATCAATGTGTTGATCTTTGATCGGGTTGTATGAGTGGTTACTGAAGGTGTTCGTCCTTTGTTGGAATACATGTGTTGTCAAACATATTGTATGTAGGTCATGAGGTTTCAATTAAACTTTATTTTTTATTAAGAGATTATATTTCATGCACTAAATTAAATTAATTTATGGGACATGTACACTTGTTTTTGATGCGGTGCTTTATGTGACGTGTCCACATGTTTTTGCATGCACTATTCAAGCTAGCGAGTTGATGTAGCAAGTGCCAACCAAATAGTATAATGGCTACAATTGTTTAGCATGTATTACTTGTTGATGTTTGCAGCATCAGAATGGTAATTTCACATAGGTCTAAGTGTCTAGATGTGTGGAAGTATTATTAAAGTGAATGTCTTTTTTTATTTTAATTTTTTAACCCAAATTGGAAAATTTATATTATAAAAAGGTTGCTTTGAGTTAGCAAGTTACATAGAGAGATAAAATTCCTTGAGTGGGAGAATTTCAATATGTGAACCTAGACTGTGATAAGCTAGATAATTACATTTATAGTCAC
>SNQJ01S0100058.1:42232-53069 GCA_010110895.2 Picea sitchensis | reverse complement strand
AGAGGCAGCAGGAAGGAAGCAGGAGGAGCGCAAGGACGACAACATGGACCCTGCATGCACCAACGAAGCTGGCGAGCAATGGGACTATGGCGTGACGTACATCGAGGAAGAGTCGTGGCCAGGCGACCTCCCAGCCACCTGGCCCAGCTACAGCCCAAGTGTCTAATTTTTAGAGTATGTCTGTTGGCTTAGCTTCTAGACCTGAAAAGATAAACAGTGTTTCTTCTTTTTGTTGATGTTTTAATGCTAGACTTGTTTAGTCAAGGAACTGGTTGGGCTAGTTGGACTGGTTTCCCCATGCCGGGGCAGTCCAGCAATTGTAGCCCGAAGCTAGCTGTATTTTGGATCTCTGCTTCAGACTTTCGAAGGATTTAATATAATATTACCTCTTACTTAAAAAAAAAAATTGAAGCCTAAAAAAACCCATAACCCACAAAACAAGATGTAATACCATGTTTTTGGCCCTTTAGAAGTCCTAAACTTGATTATGTATATGTTGTAATTATACTTTCCATTGCTAAGTTTTGTTTCACACCGTGAGGTAGTTGCCATGGTGATTTTGAAAGACATATAAACATGATCATTTTAAATTTAATGAAAGGTTTGATGGAGAGTACCTAAGGGACTATGAGTCCAGTAGAGGAGAAAGGTAAAGGTATCCAAGGGGGATTGACCTATGTCTCATGATCTTTCCATATCCTATATATAATCCTCTTCCATGTGATTTTCCTATTTCCACTTCATCGTGATGTTTATGCTAATTAAACTAGGAGCCTAGTAAAATGATTTAATTACTTCAAGAAATTATCTCCTATACTCAAACAATTACCTCCTACTTTTAAGTAATCAATGCCTACCATCAAGGAAGCAAGAAAGGAGTGGAGGGAAGGCTCCTCACTCTCTTACATTCATTCACGAAAAGAAGGGAATTTGAATGGGGAGGGGGTAACTTGAGAAAGAGGGACCTCTAGAAGGAAAAATAGAGCGTTCGATGAAGAAAAACCAGCCTAGCTTTGATATGATTCATGGAGATACAAAAGAGTGATTGTTGTGTGATAGTGGGCCCCAAAAATGAGTAGGGAGATACCTTCTTAAACCTCTATACATGTTGACCTTTTTGGGTTACCCAATAATCCAAAATTTGTTGTCGAAGAAGCGACATACCGTTGTTATTGAAATTTGAAAATAGATAGTGAGTTGGGCTCTTGCTACACATATTGAAGATAATGGAGAGGAAGAGCATTCCTAAGGGACTAGAAGGTGGAGAAGGGGGTGTCTTCCTATGTTGTGTGGGGTAGTAAGTGAGTGCCAAAAGTTGGTATAACTGAGAAATTGAATAAAGAACTCAAAAGTGTTTGTTTTTTTTGTTGGTCTTGGAAACTTTTGGGAAAGGAAAGAATGACTTGTGGGGCTTGAGCTAATCTTATTCACCCCGGTGGTCTCATAGCCTAGTAAGGGGTGGCATACACAAAGGATTTGCCTACAATTGGGAGGAAAATTGCTCACACCCTGTTAGTCACCTTGGAGCTCAGATTGTGAAAAAGATAAGTTAGCTCTCTTCTTTTATTTGTTATGGAACTATTATTTATTTTTCCTTTATATTTGGTAATTTATAGTTTTTAGTTTTAAATGATTATGTCTACGCCATGAAATTTGAAGCATAATGGTGGATGTAATTGGGAAAATAACCCATTCCATTTAGAAATAAGGTAGACTCTCGAGTTTAGATACCTCTATATGTCTAGCTTCGTTTTTAGGATCTCAATCTTAATTTCAGAATTAAACTCATGTATGTTTTCATTCAAAGAATGCACCATCAATGTGTTTTTCCTAAAATAGAAGCAAATAAAGGGGGTACAATTTCTTCTTAACTCTTTATAATAGTTGAAGCTACTCATCTTATAACTTATCTTACATCTTGACTATCATATTGGGTTCCCAAGAATTGTTAAAGTTTACTAGTGAATTTTAATATTGTTGGGGCTATATGAAAGCATCCAAGGCAAAAATTATATGTCTAGATTGAAATCATTGTGTGTACATGTTGTCTTTATTCAATAGAGAATTTGCACTTGATTGTCACATGGATCTTTGAAAAAGAAGCTATACCATTTAATCTTGAATTTTATGATCTAGTGCAGGGTACATTACACAACAAAATTGATGGCCATGTCAGAGATTTGGTCATGGCAGTGTGAAAAAATATTGTCCATGTCATGAATTATTAGCACCTTCTACCACTTGCACTTCCACAAACCTGGTCTACTACACAAATGATGGAGCCAATGACAATAGCCATCAATTTACCACAAGATCTACTGCGACTGACGAGTGCATCTCTCTCAATATCATGGTTTGAGAGTCAAAAAATGATTTACAGGGAGTGCCATACACAAGGAATGAAGCCTTAACTCATGCCTTTTAGTTTCAAACAAACAACCTCTCACCACATCTTGACAGACATTATAGTGATGCTTGAGATGAGTTTTGGGACGCAATTTAAAGCTTACATTGCTACAAAATAGAAGTTGAAAGACATCAGGGAGGGTGGTGTAGGTTGTTGATTTATGGAGAAATACAACATTGATCCTTGCAACACTTCAATCAACTTTTTGCCATACATTATTCAATCCTTCTCAAATATTAAGTTATCGATTACACGATTCAATCCTTCTCAAATGTCGTTAATTTTTCAGAAAGTATAGAAATTTGGAAAATCTTTGCAATTCTCATAATAATATTGGGGAATATTTGGAGTCGTGATTTTTTGTGGTGAATGTTGAACTTTGACAAATCTTTATTGTTCTAAAAAAATCAGCAAACAAAATGATAAAAATTTTAAAAAAGTTGAGCAATTATTCCATTTCAATCAAAACTTAATTGGATAACAAATATTGACCTCTAATTTATTTCCAACAACCCACAAACTCTCCTCTAAATTCCTAGGATCAAGAAACGTTATGCTCGTAAGAAATTCGGGTTCTATGAACAACCACAACTTCCATCATGAAATAGAGGTGTGTGATTGCCATCTTCTTCTCCCAAAATGTCTCTATTATTCGCGACTTCTTGGTTGTTCTCATAAGATTTGTTGGGTATGTGTTATATTCCTTGCACAATTAGCCTCATGTGTTGTATGTTGCGTTGGGCGTGTTGTGGGGGTTTGGGGGCAAAGGCCTCAAAAAAAAATTGGGTTGTTTTGGTCCGTTTTTGGGTGGTTTTTGGCCAACGTTCTTTCAACTTGTTGTATTATAATTCTGGTTAAGGAATCTAATCTGGGTTGATAGATTAGGGTTTTGGATGCCACATAATCATATATATTGTATTGTAAATGGTCAAGCTAATACAAGAAGAGTTAGAGGTGTGATTCTAAACATTTGCTGGTTTTCTTGGTTAATGGTTTATAGAGTAAATTACTGAGTACTATGTGTGAATACTATTGTTTTCTTTCTGTTATATAAAGAATTTGTGTGTGCATTGTTATATTGTAAGGTTTTAAATGTACACCTGGTATCAAAGTAGTTATTGGCTTTAGCAGGATGCCTTTGTTACTAAGGGTTCGATTATATTGGGTCTGTGATAAGCCTGGTATCAGTGGGAGCTCTACGGTGGTGATTCTTGTGGTGAAAGAGATTGGCGAGCAATTCTAAAATTGAGATCAACAAATTTAATGGGAAAAAGTTTAAGCCTTGGAAGCTAAATATGGAGGATCTTTTGGTAGACAAAGAATAGTGGGTTGTTGTGGATCTTAGTAATACACATATAGGTATGTTGACAGAAGACTAGATGAAGTTGGATAGGAAGTCAAATAGCATAATTTGATTGTGTCTTCCAAATTCAGTGTTACTAAATGTCTCTAGAGAAGCTACAACTAAGGTGTTATGGGATAAGTTAGGGGCTTTATATATGTCTAAGCCCTTGGTAAACAAGTTTTTTCTTTGGAAGAATGTGTACCTCTTGAGGATGAATGATAGAAACTTGGTGACAGAGGATCTAAATGCCTTCAATATTGTAGTAAGTCAATTATTTGTCGACATTAAATTGATTTATGAAGATAAGTGCATTAGTTTACTATGTTCATTGCCAGATTCATGGGATAGTTTGGTTGTAGCAATTGGGAGTAATGAAACCACATTAAAGTGTAGTGATGTGGTTTCAACCTTGTTATTGAAAGAAATGAGGAGGAAAACCATAGATAGTCAAAGCATGGATGTTTTATCTATAAGAGGACATTCCTTGGATAGAAATAAAAATAAGTCCTCGAGTGGGAGAACTAAATCTCCTTGAAAATCCTTAAGGAAATGATACTTTTGATCTTGAAGTAGAACATATTGACGTAAAGATAACATTCCTACATGGGAATCTTGAAGAAGAAATCTACATGAAACAACCATAAGGTTTTGCAATGAAGGGAAAGAAAGAGTTGGTTTGCAAGTTGAAAAAATCCTTGTATGGGTTAAAGCAATCTCCAAGGATGTGGTATCAAAAGTTTGATACTTATATTTTGGGACTTGGTTTCACAAGGAGCAAAGTTGATCACTATGTGTATTTCAAATTAGTTGGCGATCATTTTTTTATGTGGTTTTGTATGTTGATGATTGGAAACAACAATGAAATCATTAAGAAGGTAAAAACTCAGTTGTCTTCTAAAGTTGATATGACACATCTTGGTGTTGTAAAAAAAATGGGTGTGGAAATTAAAAGAGATTGGGAAAACATGAAACTATGGTTGAATCAAAGGAAATATGTTGAGACAATATTGCAGAGGTTTAATATGCATAAATGTAAATCGATCAAGGTCTCTATTCATGTAGGTGTAAAATTATCTACAGATCAGTGTCCCAAGACACATGAAGAGGAAGAGGACATGTCTAATGTTCCTTATGCTAGTGTTGTTGGTAGTTTGATGTATGCAATGGTTTGTACTAGACCAAGCATTGCACATTCAGTGGGAATTTTGAGCAGGTATATCTCAAAACTATGAAAGGAGCATTGGACAATTGTAAAGAGGGTTTTCAAGTATTTGTGTGGCACAATAGATTATGGAATCTGCTACCAAGGAAGATCTGGTGTAGACAGAGTGTTGGACATACATGGATTTGTTGGCATAGATTGGGTTGGAGATTTGGATCGCAAAAGATCTACAAGTGGTTATGTGTTTAACCTATTTGGAGGAGCAATTAGTTGAATGAGCAAGAGAGAATATGTAGTGGCACTCTCAATGACAAAAGCTTAATACATGGTAGCTACTCATGCGAGTAAGGAAGTTGTATGGTTATATAAGTTGTGCTCAAGTATTGGGTTTGTACAGTAAGTTGTAAGGTTAGATTGTGACAGTTAGAGTGCAATCTTTCTGGCAAAGAACCTTACTTATCATTCTAAGACAAAGCACATTTATGTTTAACATCACTTTGTGAAGGTGGGCACTTTGAAGAATATCACAGATTCATTGACAAAGTTTGTAGGCACTGAGAAGTTCTCTTGGTGTAAGGAGCAATAGGCATTGCTACCTTGAATTGTTGATCATGTAATCCTTGGGCCCCTTGTATACAAAGAAAACAACAAGTGGGAGAATGTTGGGTATGTATTATATTATTTGCTCAACTAGTCCCAGATGTTGTGTTGGCAAGACCCCTTATTTCGTGGTTCAGGGGCGAAGCCTCCCCAAAAAAATTGGGTTGTTTTGGGTCCATTCTTGGATGGTTTATGGCCAACAGTTTTTCAACCTATTGTATTATAATTTCAGTTAAGGAATCTAATCTAGGTTGACAAATCAGGGTTTTGGATGCTGCAGAATCATATATATTGTATTGTAAATGGTCAAGCTAATACAAGGAGAGTTAGAGGTGCAACTCTAAACATTTGCTGGTTTTATCGGTTAAGGGTTTCCAGGGTAAATTATTGAGTACTATGTGTGAATGTTATTATTTTCTTTATGTTCTATAAAGAATCTGTGTGTGCATTGATGTATTGTAAAGGTTTAAAATGTACAAGCTTGCTCCTCTCCACAAGACTAGAACACTTGACCCGGTGCTTCCCTGGACACACTCCATAGTAGCAAAGTGTCCTTGTCCATTTATTGTATCACCATAATTAACCTTTGTTGAAGTAATCCAGGCAACCTAAAGGACTAGAGTGACAATTTTTTTCCCAAAGAAAGTTCCGTGGAAAACCCACTGAATACTTCCCCATGATCCATGGATGGTAAGCGAGGTAAACCAAAGCCCCAAGGAGCATGAGAGTCGAACCTGTGACCTCCCCGACTTTGGGGGAGAGTACAAATGTTTGGCATCAAGACCAATTAAGTTAACCCTTGGGGCTAACTAGATTGACATTTATAGCATGAGGATTCAACAATTTTCAATGTGTTCGAAGCAGGGGTTGCCTTTAGGTGGCCACATCCTGTGGATTTCATTCTCAAAGCATGAGCTCGAGTCTAATTGATTGAGTATACATGATCACTTTGTGTTGTATATAAGCTAGGTTTTAGGCTTAATTGATCGAGTATGCCTGGTCACTAAACTTCTACATGCAGGAAATGGCCATAACATGAATTTTATGTGATTTCAATTGTTTTGAGCTTCTTTACAAGTTGTAACCACAAATGCTTGTTTGTTTTGGTGTAGGCATGTATTAATTAATTACAGAGATTTGTCATGATGTAGGAAGTTTGTGCGGCATCGCTGAATACCATGTAAGTAGATGCCATTACCCATATTTATTGTTAAGATGACCATAAAAGCCAAAACCACATCTAACACCATATGTATAATAGACAAAACTTTTGATTTTTTTTTTGTAAAGATATGTTTCCATTTTGATACCAATTTTTCAAATTGTTTAATTTTAGATATCTATTTATGTATATTAAAAACCATTTTATTTATTAAAAAATAAATGTGTGATCATACATTGTGTTCAAAGAACACTATAGTGCTTAAAATCATAAAATATAAATTTCAATAAAATGTAAAGTAATATGGAGAAAGCTCCAAGATAGCCATGCTTTACTACAATGTTTGAAGACAATTAAATTAAGAGGGCCATATATCCTTGTGATTATAAAGATTATAGATTGAAAGAAGTGAGAAACTAAGTCGCCTTTCAAATGAGTGAGAGTCTATCCCGAGACAAGACCAAACCATTTTAATTATTCCAAATGTAGCATACATTTTGGTGAGATTTTTTTGTCATGTGCCAAATATGTTAGCAATGCATACGGAGAAACTAGAAACTAATGATATGATGTGCATTTTGCTATGTCATCCATTTGCATACTTTCCCCTTCATATATTAGATAGTTTATGCCATATATTTTCAAGAGATTCCAGCTTTTGAGCTTAAAAATAGGGGAAGAGTTTCCATTATAGAGGAATCCACGCCACACTATGTTTAGCTAAATTCAGTGAATCAAACAATTGATTTTTCTTTGTTGTACACACTTACAAAAGCATATCAAAAGCACAAGGCCATGTCTTTTCGTAGTGAAAAGGATAACTCTATTATGAAAATTGGAATATAATTCATTCAATGGAGAATTAAATTATCCTTTACTTAAAAAAACAAGCTATGCCTTTTGGCATAGCTTTATTCTTGGTTCCATCTTTAAATGAATTTACAAACTAATAATTATGTAAAATGTCATGTGAATATATTCTCAATGTTGTTTTTTTTTGGAAACATTGTATGGTAGTAAAGGTTAAATATTATTTGAATTTTTAATTTTATTTTTAAAGTTATTTAGTTTGTAATTTTTTGTGAATGTAATAAAATTTAGCGGTTAATCTGTTACGAGGACAATTATCATTAGATATTATTTGCGAGTGCAAGTTGACTCATTATTGTTATTCAATAAAAATCATGTCATTTGAAATAATTCGTTGATAGTTTATAAGGGAGCAAAATTTTGCTCGTGCCAGATGCCTCTAGGTCTTGGGTTGTTAACCTGTTTCCTTACGTCTTAAGAAAACAAGCTCAAAGCCAATTAGAAGCAGTTTAAGGTATGATTCGAAGACCAAAAAGGTGATTTTAACTTAGATAATATATGCAAGAAAGTCAGTATCTCGTGTGGTCATCGTTGAGGCTACCTTCAGTGGGGTCATGTGCTTTCTAGTAGCATCTAACCTTAGTCCCATATATGAGACTAGATACTTACCCTAACCTCATGCCCATGAAGGATTTGGTTTGTAATTATGAGTATATATAGTTTATAGAAATGTACTTTATTAAATATAATTTAATTTCATGAAATTATTTGTTTTTTTATTTATATTGACAAATTTTATTTAAATGTTATCTTAATTGAACAAGTGTTGCATCGCAGCTTAGTCGACAAGTTTTGTGGATTTGCATAGTTATGTCCATATGCTATCTAGAAACGAAGATTAGGTCTCTGCGTAAGAAGTATGTTGGCTTAACATTCATTGATTGGACACTTTGAAGTCCCCACCTGAAACCAAATAAAAGATAGACATGTGATATGACTTACCATGTGACGTTGATGTTGGTACACCCATGATCCTTTTCAAGGAACAAAATGTTCTCGTCATTCAATGTCATGGCATTTTTTGTCTACTCTTGACGTGGAATCCCCACTCACAGTCATGGATTGACCAGAACATGCAGGGCTGACCAACAATTTATTTTCTTCGCGAATTGGACTTGTCGACGGTGAAGTTTTACTTGTATTGGCCATCAGAATCTGATACATGTGGATGACCTCAATTTTTTGGGAAACTTTAAATGCAGAGCTCCCTCACTTTCTGTCAAATATCAAACATGATATGTCTTGCATTAATTAATGTTTTGGTGTTGTGAAATTAGCGAAAAGTTAGGCTTATCCCTGCTTTGCTTTGAGTGATGAACAACCAGTGCCAACTGTGACATAATAATCCGACGTGGAAAAGACGGAGCCATAGATCCAACTGGAGTAGTTGAATCAATATGTTTAGATAGAGATTTAGTTTAATTTAAACTTTAAAGGCTTTGGTGCGTCAAAGCCCTCGTAGAATAATTAGGATCAACTCACATGTTGCAGAGCTTTTTAGAGTTTTAGTTGGATGGGATGGAGTTGAGGCCGAATTAACCTTTGCAGCACAAATTTTTGTCACTGTGATGGATTTCACGGCCCAAAAGTTGTGAATTAAGAGGTAAAATGCTTTTTCTCTCAGTTAGGGTATATAAAATTTGAAAATTGAGAATGTTGCAAACAAAGCTTTAGCGGAAATATTTGAAAGATAGGTTGTTTGCATTTACTGATTCCTAAAATTCATACCGTTAATAATATAAAGGTTATTATTATTATTAATACATTGTTAATAGGAAAAAATACATGTTGTTGTTATTAATACATTGTTAATAGGAAAAAATATACAGGTTATTAATACATTGTTAATATGAGACAAAGGAAAAAATACGGAATAGATTGACGTGGTGATCCTCATGACATGACAAACAATTTAATGTCATTATAACTCCTAGACAACGAAATGGACAACACCATACATTGCTAATATCTGACAAATAAAAAAATACACAATGGAGATTAATATGGTGATCCTCGGTCTCGATGAATAAACGACATGACAAACAATTTAATGCCATTATAACTCCTCAATGAAGGAATGGACAACAACTTTGAATGGGCCCCGCCACCAGGACGATAATGCTTCAAAGTTGAGGTCAATCAAATTGGAGAAAAATATTTTTTTTTATTTAAATAAAAATTATTATTGCAATCCTCCCATGTTTAACTTTGAAAAAAAATAAAAAATACAGTCAAACTACCAACTAATAGGTAGTCAACTAAGCAACTCATTGTTATAGTCCCTTCGATAGGAACTAATAATAGGTAGATACCAATGATACATATATGAACACTCTAATTTTAACCAATGTCTTAAGATATGGACGCGATGATCTACGTCGTCCTTTAAATCATAATAGGGCGAGAAGAGCATCATTGAAGAGAACACCACCACTTGAGAAGTTTAAAGAAATGATGTAATTAGGATATATTGATGACATGCCACCTACCCTTAAGAATAAAGATGATAATGAAAATGGGGTCCATGAGTAAAGATTGAATGAAAGATTGGGGATGGAAACAATGACGAGGGAGATTGTAGTATGGTTGACAATATTGATGATGCAGAGGAAAATTACCACCAATGCAATATTGATGGTATTAACATTAATGAATCCATCATGTAAGCAACAAAGATAGGCATGTTCAAATCAGGTGCACGTAGAACATCAAACAATTTTTGCATGTTGGTGTTATTAGAAATCAAATCAATGTTAATTGGATGGTAAGCCAAGAGCTTCACTACCCTACTAAAGTGAGTTGAATTATGTTTTCACATTTGCATTGTTAATTGATGTACCTAAGTAGAGATTTATGTAATTCATTAATAATTTTTTAGGTAGATTATTAATGGATGAATGTTATATTTATAATGTTATTAAATTAAAAATCAAACATGTTTATCATCACTCACATATTCATTTGATTTAATATTTGACAATCTTACACCAGGGCACCAAGACACAGAATATTGCCTGAAAATAATGTGTTGTCGTCAACTTGTAGAGAAACATGCCAATTGTTGGGCAACTTGGGAATTGAATATAAGAAAATTCATGAGTGTAAGAATGATGGAATTTTATATAGAAGTGATTATCAAAACAATGAAGAATGCCCATATGCAAAGAGAGGAGATATCGTGATGTTATACAAGGTCCTACATGCGGGGGTTTGGGGGCAGCGCCCCCGAATTTTTTTTTCTGCCTCAGCAAACGTGTCACATGTTTAGGTGGTTTTTCGACACATGGTTTT
>SNQJ01S0100058.1:0-21798 GCA_010110895.2 Picea sitchensis | reverse complement strand
AAAACCATGTGTCGAAAAACCACCTAAACATGTGACACGTTTGCTGAGGCAGAAAAAAAAATTCGGGGGCGCTGCCCCCAAACCCCCGCATGTAGGACCTTGTATAACATCACGATATCTCCTCTCTTTGCATATGGGCATTCTTCATTGTTTTGATAATCACTTCTATATAAAATTCCATCATTCTTACACTCATGAATTTTCTTATATTCAATTCCCAAGTTGCCCAACAATTGGCATGTTTCTCTACAAGTTGACGACAACACATTATTTTCAGGCAATATTCTGTGTCTTGGTGCCCTGGTGTAAGATTGTCAAATATTAAATCAAATGAATATGTGAGTGATGATAAACATGTTTGATTTTTAATTTAATAACATTATAAATATAACATTCATCCATTAATAATCTACCTAAAAAATTATTAATGAATTACATAAATCTCTACTTAGGTACATCAATTAACAATGCAAATGTGAAAACATAATTCAACTCACTTTAGTAGGGTAGTGAAGCTCTTGGCTTACCATCCAATTAACATTGATTTGATTTCTAATAACACCAACATGCAAAAATTGTTTGATGTTCTACGTGCCCCTGATTTGAACATGCCTATCTTTGTTGCTTACATGATGGATTCATTAATGTTAATACCATCAATATTGCATTGGTGGTAATTTTCCTCTGCATCATCAATATTGTCAACCATACTACAATCTCCCTCGTCATTGTTTCCATCCCCAATCTTTCATTCAATCTTTACTCATGGACCCCATTTTCATTATCATCTTTATTCTTAAGGGTAGGTGGCATGTCATCAATATATCCTAATTACATCATTTCTTTAAACTTCTCAAGTGGTGGTGTTCTCTTCAATGATGCTCTTCTCGCCCTATTATGATTTAAAGGACGACGTAGATCATCGCGTCCATATCTTAAGACATTGGTTAAAATTAGAGTGTTCATATATGTATCATTGGTATCTACCTATTATTAGTTCCTATCGAAGGGACTATAACAATGAGTTGCTTAGTTGACTACCTATTAGTTGGTAGTTTGACTGTATTTTTTATTTTTTTTCAAAGTTAAACATGGGAGGATTGCAATAATAATTTTTATTTAAATAAAAAAAAATATTTTTCTCCAATTTGATTGACCTCAACTTTGAAGCATTATCGTCCTGGTGGCGGGGCCCATTCAAAGTTGTTGTCCATTCCTTCATTGAGGAGTTATAATGGCATTAAATTGTTTGTCATGTCGTTTATTCATCGAGACCGAGGATCACCATATTAATCTCCATTGTGTATTTTTTTATTTGTCAGATATTAGCAATGTATGGTGTTGTCCATTTCGTTGTCTAGGAGTTATAATGACATTAAATTGTTTGTCATGTCATGAGGATCACCACGTCAATCTATTCCGTATTTTTTCCTTTGTCTCATATTAACAATGTATTAATAACCTGTATATTTTTTCCTATTAACAATGTATTAATAACAACAACATGTATTTTTTCCTATTAACAATGTATTAATAATAATAATAACCTTTATATTATTAACGGTATGAATTTTAGGAATCAGTAAATGCAAACAACCTATCTTTCAAATATTTCCGCTAAAGCTTTGTTTGCAACATTCTCAATTTTCAAATTTTATATACCCTAACTGAGAGAAAAAGCATTTTACCTCTTAATTCACAACTTTTGGGCCGTGAAATCCATCACAGTGACAAAAATTTGTGCTGCAAAGGTTAATTCGGCCTCAACTCCATCCCATCCAACTAAAACTCTAAAAAGCTCTGCAACATGTGAGTTGATCCTAATTATTCTACGAGGGCTTTGACGCACCAAAGCCTTTAAAGTTTAAATTAAACTAAATCTCTATCTAAACATATTGATTCAACTACTCCAGTTGGATCTATGGCTCCGTCTTTTCCACGTCGGATTATTATGTCACAGTTGGCACTGGTTGTTCATCACTCAAAGCAAAGCAGGGATAAGCCTAACTTTTCGCTAATTTCACAACACCAAAACATTAATTAATGCAAGACATATCATGTTTGATATTTGACAGAAAGTGAGGGAGCTCTGCATTTAAAGTTTCCCAAAAAATTGAGGTCATCCACATGTATCAGATTCTGATGGCCAATACAAGTAAAACTTCACCGTCGACAAGTCCAATTCGCGAAGAAAATAAATTGTTGGTCAGCCCTGCATGTTCTGGTCAATCCATGACTGTGAGTGGGGATTCCACGTCAAGAGTAGACAAAAAATGCCATGACATTGAATGACGAGAACATTTTGTTCCTTGAAAAGGATCATGGGTGTACCAACATCAACGTCACATGGTAAGTCATATCACATGTCTATCTTTTATTTGGTTTCAGGTGGGGACTTCAAAGTGTCCAATCAATGAATGTTAAGCCAACATACTTCTTACGCAGAGACCTAATCTTCGTTTCTAGATAGCATATGGACATAACTATGCAAATCCACAAAACTTGTCGACTAAGCTGCGATGCAACACTTGTTCAATTAAGATAACATTTAAATAAAATTTGTCAATATAAATAAAAAAACAAATAATTTCATGAAATTAAATTATATTTAATAAAGTACATTTCTATAAACTATATATACTCATAATTACAAACCAAATCCTTCATGGGCATGAGGTTAGGGTAAGTATCTAGTCTCATATATGGGACTAAGGTTAGATGCTACTAGAAAGCACATGACCCCACTGAAGGTAGCCTCAACGATGACCACACGAGATACTGACTTTCTTGCATATATTATCTAAGTTAAAATCACCTTTTTGGTCTTCGAATCATACCTTAAACTGCTTCTAATTGGCTTTGAGCTTGTTTTCTTAAGACGTAAGGAAACAGGTTAACAACCCAAGACCTAGAGGCATCTGGCACGAGCAAAATTTTGCTCCCTTATAAACTATCAACGAATTATTTCAAATGACATGATTTTTATTGAATAACAATAATGAGTCAACTTGCACTCGCAAATAATATCTAATGATAATTGTCCTCGTAACAGATTAACCACTAAATTTTATTACATTCACAAAAAATTACAAACTAAATAACTTTAAAAATAAAATTAAAAATTCAAATAATATTTAACCTTTACTACCATACAATGTTTCCAAAAAAAACAACATTGAGAATATATTCACATGACATTTTACATAATTATTAGTTTGTAAATTCATTTAAAGATGGAACCAAGAATAAAGCTATGCCAAAAGGCATAGCTTGTTTTTTTAAGTAAAGGATAATTTAATTCTCCATTGAATGAATTATATTCCAATTTTCATAATAGAGTTATCCTTTTCACTACGAAAAGACATGGCCTTGTGCTTTTGATATGCTTTTGTAAGTGTGTACAACAAAGAAAAATCAATTGTTTGATTCACTGAATTTAGCTAAACATAGTGTGGCGTGGATTCCTCTATAATGGAAACTCTTCCCCTATTTTTAAGCTCAAAAGCTGGAATCTCTTGAAAATATATGGCATAAACTATCTAATATATGAAGGGGAAAGTATGCAAATGGATGACATAGCAAAATGCACATCATATCATTAGTTTCTAGTTTCTCCGTATGCATTGCTAACATATTTGGCACATGACAAAAAAATCTCACCAAAATGTATGCTACATTTGGAATAATTAAAATGGTTTGGTCTTGTCTCGGGATAGACTCTCACTCATTTGAAAGGCGACTTAGTTTCTCACTTCTTTCAATCTATAATCTTTATAATCACAAGGATATATGGCCCTCTTAATTTAATTGTCTTCAAACATTGTAGTAAAGCATGGCTATCTTGGAGCTTTCTCCATATTACTTTACATTTTATTGAAATTTATATTTTATGATTTTAAGCACTATAGTGTTCTTTGAACACAATGTATGATCACACATTTATTTTTTAATAAATAAAATGGTTTTTAATATACATAAATAGATATCTAAAATTAAACAATTTGAAAAATTGGTATCAAAATGGAAACATATCTTTACAAAAAAAAAATCAAAAGTTTTGTCTATTATACATATGGTGTTAGATGTGGTTTTGGCTTTTATGGTCATCTTAACAATAAATATGGGTAATGGCATCTACTTACATGGTATTCAGCGATGCTGCACAAACTTCCTACATCATGACAAATCTCTGTAATTAATTAATACATGCCTACACCAAAACAAACAAGCATTTGTGGTTACAACTTGTAAAGAAGCTCAAAACAATTGAAATCACATAAAATTCATGTTATGGCCATTTCCTGCATGTAGAAGTTTAGTGACCAGGCATACTCGATCAATTAAGCCTAAAACCTAGCTTATATACAACACAAAGTGATCATGTATACTCAATCAATTAGACTCGAGCTCATGCTTTGAGAATGAAATCCACAGGATGTGGCCACCTAAAGGCAACCCCTGCTTCGAACACATTGAAAATTGTTGAATCCTCATGCTATAAATGTCAATCTAGTTAGCCCCAAGGGTTAACTTAATTGGTCTTGATGCCAAACATTTGTACTCTCCCCCAAAGTCGGGGAGGTCACAGGTTCGACTCTCATGCTCCTTGGGGCTTTGGTTTACCTCGCTTACCATCCATGGATCATGGGGAAGTATTCAGTGGGTTTTCCACGGAACTTTCTTTGGGAAAAAAATTGTCACTCTAGTCCTTTAGGTTGCCTGGATTACTTCAACAAAGGTTAATTATGGTGATACAATAAATGGACAAGGACACTTTGCTACTATGGAGTGTGTCCAGGGAAGCACCGGGTCAAGTGTTCTAGTCTTGTGGAGAGGAGCAAGCTTGTACATTTTAAACCTTTACAATACATCAATGCACACACAGATTCTTTATAGAACATAAAGAAAATAATAACATTCACACATAGTACTCAATAATTTACCCTGGAAACCCTTAACCGATAAAACCAGCAAATGTTTAGAGTTGCACCTCTAACTCTCCTTGTATTAGCTTGACCATTTACAATACAATATATATGATTCTGCAGCATCCAAAACCCTGATTTGTCAACCTAGATTAGATTCCTTAACTGAAATTATAATACAATAGGTTGAAAAACTGTTGGCCATAAACCATCCAAGAATGGACCCAAAACAACCCAATTTTTTTGGGGAGGCTTCGCCCCTGAACCACGAAATAAGGGGTCTTGCCAACACAACATCTGGGACTAGTTGAGCAAATAATATAATACATACCCAACATTCTCCCACTTGTTGTTTTCTTTGTATACAAGGGGCCCAAGGATTACATGATCAACAATTCAAGGTAGCAATGCCTATTGCTCCTTACACCAAGAGAACTTCTCAGTGCCTACAAACTTTGTCAATGAATCTGTGATATTCTTCAAAGTGCCCACCTTCACAAAGTGATGTTAAACATAAATGTGCTTTGTCTTAGAATGATAAGTAAGGTTCTTTGCCAGAAAGATTGCACTCTAACTGTCACAATCTAACCTTACAACTTACTGTACAAACCCAATACTTGAGCACAACTTATATAACCATACAACTTCCTTACTCGCATGAGTAGCTACCATGTATTAAGCTTTTGTCATTGAGAGTGCCACTACATATTCTCTCTTGCTCATTCAACTAATTGCTCCTCCAAATAGGTTAAACACATAACCACTTGTAGATCTTTTGCGATCCAAATCTCCAACCCAATCTATGCCAACAAATCCATGTATGTCCAACACTCTGTCTACACCAGATCTTCCTTGGTAGCAGATTCCATAATCTATTGTGCCACACAAATACTTGAAAACCCTCTTTACAATTGTCCAATGCTCCTTTCATAGTTTTGAGATATACCTGCTCAAAATTCCCACTGAATGTGCAATGCTTGGTCTAGTACAAACCATTGCATACATCAAACTACCAACAACACTAGCATAAGGAACATTAGACATGTCCTCTTCCTCTTCATGTGTCTTGGGACACTGATCTGTAGATAATTTTACACCTACATGAATAGAGACCTTGATCGATTTACATTTATGCATATTAAACCTCTGCAATATTGTCTCAACATATTTCCTTTGATTCAACCATAGTTTCATGTTTTCCCAATCTCTTTTAATTTCCACACCCATTTTTTTTACAACACCAAGATGTGTCATATCAACTTTAGAAGACAACTGAGTTTTTACCTTCTTAATGATTTCATTGTTGTTTCCAATCATCAACATACAAAACCACATAAAAAAATGATCGCCAACTAATTTGAAATACACATAGTGATCAACTTTGCTCCTTGTGAAACCAAGTCCCAAAATATAAGTATCAAACTTTTGATACCACATCCTTGGAGATTGCTTTAACCCATACAAGGATTTTTTCAACTTGCAAACCAACTCTTTCTTTCCCTTCATTGCAAAACCTTATGGTTGTTTCATGTAGATTTCTTCTTCAAGATTCCCATGTAGGAATGTTATCTTTACGTCAATATGTTCTACTTCAAGATCAAAAGTATCATTTCCTTAAGGATTTTCAAGGAGATTTAGTTCTCCCACTCGAGGACTTATTTTTATTTCTATCCAAGGAATTTCCTCTTATAGATAAAACATCCATGCTTTGACTATCTATGGTTTTCCTCCTCATTTCTTTCAATAACAAGGTTGAAACCACATCACTACACTTTAATGTGGTTTCATTACTCCCAATTGCTACAACCAAACTACCCCATGAATCTGGCAATGAACATAGTAAACTAATGCACTTATCTTCATAAATCAATTTAATGTCGACAAATAATTGACTTACTACAATATTGAAGGCATTTAGATCCTCTGTCACCAAGTTTCTATCATTCATCCTCAAGAGGTACACATTCTTCCAAAGAAAAAACTTGTTTACCAAGGGCTTAGACATATATAAAGCCCCTAACTTATCCCATAACACCTTAGTTGTAGCTTCTCTAGAGACATTTAGTAACACTGAATTTGGAAGACACAATCAAATTATGCTATTTGACTTCCTATCCAACTTCATCTAGTCTTCTGTCAACATACCTATATGTGTATTACTAAGATCCACAACAACCCACTATTCTTTGTCTACCAAAAGATCCTCCATATTTAGCTTCCAAGGCTTAAACTTTTTCCCATTAAATTTGTTGATCTCAATTTTAGAATTGCTCGCCAATCTCTTTCACCACAAGAATCACCACCGTAGAGCTCCCACTGATACCAGGCTTATCACAGACCCAATATAATCGAACCCTTAGTAACAAAGGCATCCTGCTAAAGCCAATAACTACTTTGATACCAGGTGTACATTTAAAACCTTACAATATAACAATGCACACACAAATTCTTTATATAACAGAAAGAAAACAATAGTATTCACACATAGTACTCAGTAATTTACTCTATAAACCATTAACCAAGAAAACCAGCAAATGTTTAGAATCACACCTCTAACTCTTCTTGTATTAGCTTGACCATTTACAATACAATATATATGATTATGTGGCATCCAAAACCCTAATCTATCAACCCAGATTAGATTCCTTAACCAGAATTATAATACAACAAGTTGAAAGAACGTTGGCCAAAAACCACCCAAAAACGGACCAAAACAACCCAATTTTTTTTTGAGGCCTTTGCCCCCAAACCCCCACAACACGCCCAACGCAACATACAACACATGAGGCTAATTGTGCAAGGAATATAACACATACCCAACAAATCTTATGAGAACAACCAAGAAGTCGCGAATAATAGAGACATTTTGGGAGAAGAAGATGGCAATCACACACCTCTATTTCATGATGGAAGTTGTGGTTGTTCATAGAACCCGAATTTCTTACGAGCATAACGTTTCTTGATCCTAGGAATTTAGAGGAGAGTTTGTGGGTTGTTGGAAATAAATTAGAGGTCAATATTTGTTATCCAATTAAGTTTTGATTGAAATGGAATAATTGCTCAACTTTTTTAAAATTTTTATCATTTTGTTTGCTGATTTTTTTAGAACAATAAAGATTTGTCAAAGTTCAACATTCACCACAAAAAATCACGACTCCAAATATTCCCCAATATTATTATGAGAATTGCAAAGATTTTCCAAATTTCTATACTTTCTGAAAAATTAACGACATTTGAGAAGGATTGAATCGTGTAATCGATAACTTAATATTTGAGAAGGATTGAATAATGTATGGCAAAAAGTTGATTGAAGTGTTGCAAGGATCAATGTTGTATTTCTCCATAAATCAACAACCTACACCACCCTCCCTGATGTCTTTCAACTTCTATTTTGTAGCAATGTAAGCTTTAAATTGCGTCCCAAAACTCATCTCAAGCATCACTATAATGTCTGTCAAGATGTGGTGAGAGGTTGTTTGTTTGAAACTAAAAGGCATGAGTTAAGGCTTCATTCCTTGTGTATGGCACTCCCTGTAAATCATTTTTTGACTCTCAAACCATGATATTGAGAGAGATGCACTCGTCAGTCGCAGTAGATCTTGTGGTAAATTGATGGCTATTGTCATTGGCTCCATCATTTGTGTAGTAGACCAGGTTTGTGGAAGTGCAAGTGGTAGAAGGTGCTAATAATTCATGACATGGACAATATTTTTTCACACTGCCATGACCAAATCTCTGACATGGCCATCAATTTTGTTGTGTAATGTACCCTGCACTAGATCATAAAATTCAAGATTAAATGGTATAGCTTCTTTTTCAAAGATCCATGTGACAATCAAGTGCAAATTCTCTATTGAATAAAGACAACATGTACACACAATGATTTCAATCTAGACATATAATTTTTGCCTTGGATGCTTTCATATAGCCCCAACAATATTAAAATTCACTAGTAAACTTTAACAATTCTTGGGAACCCAATATGATAGTCAAGATGTAAGATAAGTTATAAGATGAGTAGCTTCAACTATTATAAAGAGTTAAGAAGAAATTGTACCCCCTTTATTTGCTTCTATTTTAGGAAAAACACATTGATGGTGCATTCTTTGAATGAAAACATACATGAGTTTAATTCTGAAATTAAGATTGAGATCCTAAAAACGAAGCTAGACATATAGAGGTATCTAAACTCGAGAGTCTACCTTATTTCTAAATGGAATGGGTTATTTTCCCAATTACATCCACCATTATGCTTCAAATTTCATGGCGTAGACATAATCATTTAAAACTAAAAACTATAAATTACCAAATATAAAGGAAAAATAAATAATAGTTCCATAACAAATAAAAGAAGAGAGCTAACTTATCTTTTTCACAATCTGAGCTCCAAGGTGACTAACAGGGTGTGAGCAATTTTCCTCCCAATTGTAGGCAAATCCTTTGTGTATGCCACCCCTTACTAGGCTATGAGACCACCGGGGTGAATAAGATTAGCTCAAGCCCCACAAGTCATTCTTTCCTTTCCCAAAAGTTTCCAAGACCAACAAAAAAAACAAACACTTTTGAGTTCTTTATTCAATTTCTCAGTTATACCAACTTTTGGCACTCACTTACTACCCCACACAACATAGGAAGACACCCCCTTCTCCACCTTCTAGTCCCTTAGGAATGCTCTTCCTCTCCATTATCTTCAATATGTGTAGCAAGAGCCCAACTCACTATCTATTTTCAAATTTCAATAACAACGGTATGTCGCTTCTTCGACAACAAATTTTGGATTATTGGGTAACCCAAAAAGGTCAACATGTATAGAGGTTTAAGAAGGTATCTCCCTACTCATTTTTGGGGCCCACTATCACACAACAATCACTCTTTTGTATCTCCATGAATCATATCAAAGCTAGGCTGGTTTTTCTTCATCGAACGCTCTATTTTTCCTTCTAGAGGTCCCTCTTTCTCAAGTTACCCCCTCCCCATTCAAATTCCCTTCTTTTCGTGAATGAATGTAAGAGAGTGAGGAGCCTTCCCTCCACTCCTTTCTTGCTTCCTTGATGGTAGGCATTGATTACTTAAAAGTAGGAGGTAATTGTTTGAGTATAGGAGATAATTTCTTGAAGTAATTAAATCATTTTACTAGGCTCCTAGTTTAATTAGCATAAACATCACGATGAAGTGGAAATAGGAAAATCACATGGAAGAGGATTATATATAGGATATGGAAAGATCATGAGACATAGGTCAATCCCCCTTGGATACCTTTACCTTTCTCCTCTACTGGACTCATAGTCCCTTAGGTACTCTCCATCAAACCTTTCATTAAATTTAAAATGATCATGTTTATATGTCTTTCAAAATCACCATGGCAACTACCTCACGGTGTGAAACAAAACTTAGCAATGGAAAGTATAATTACAACATATACATAATCAAGTTTAGGACTTCTAAAGGGCCAAAAACATGGTATTACATCTTGTTTTGTGGGTTATGGGTTTTTTTAGGCTTCAATTTTTTTTTTTAAGTAAGAGGTAATATTATATTAAATCCTTCGAAAGTCTGAAGCAGAGATCCAAAATACAGCTAGCTTCGGGCTACAATTGCTGGACTGCCCCGGCATGGGGAAACCAGTCCAACTAGCCCAACCAGTTCCTTGACTAAACAAGTCTAGCATTAAAACATCAACAAAAAGAAGAAACACTGTTTATCTTTTCAGGTCTAGAAGCTAAGCCAACAGACATACTCTAAAAATTAGACACTTGGGCTGTAGCTGGGCCAGGTGGCTGGGAGGTCGCCTGGCCACGACTCTTCCTCGATGTACGTCACGCCATAGTCCCATTGCTCGCCAGCTTCGTTGGTGCATGCAGGGTCCATGTTGTCGTCCTTGCGCTCCTCCTGCTTCCTTCCTGCTGCCTCTCGAGTCTGCGTTTTGTCCTCCTGCTTCCTGCCTGTTGCCTCTGGAGTCTGTGTTTTGTCCTGAGCTTCGTCTTTAGCGGTCGCGAGGTTCTCTTTAGGGCTGGTGTCGCCAGTGGCCGTGAATAAGGCCTCGTGCATAGAAGAGAGAATTTGCATAAAGCTGGCCACCTTCCCCTCTGTTGCTTGGACACGGTATTGCAAGTCCGCTATCTCTTGTCGAAGCTCAAATACCAAATCATGCAAGATAGCCATGCTTTCTACGAACTGCACCCTGTCAACGCTCTCAGGGAAACAAGGACCTGCCCTCTTGGGCGTATTGTGATGATAAGGGTCACCTCCCAGGTTGCCCAACGGGTCGTCGAAAGCTGTGGAGCTGGAAGGAACCGCTGAGAGGTCGTGAGAGAGCCTCAAAATTGAGATTGGTGTACGTGAGATGATAGCCATGGAGCTTAGCTGCGGGGCATGCAAAGAGACAGGGATAGGCCTGGACTGCCTTGGAGGGGAAGAGTCGGTTGAGGTTGAATCAGGAGGTGTGATTGAGGGTCTTCGAGGCTTCCAAGGGGAGCCTCGCCTCGGTCTGCCTCGGGGTTGAGTCATGGAGAGTTCTGTGCAGTGAAATGAGAAAAGGAAGGGCACTCGGTGTAAGGAGAAGACCAGGAATGCGTTGCACCAGCGAGAGGGATTAGAGGTCGATCTGTGTTGCAAAGCGAAGAGCATTGCAGCCTGCATACAGAGGTAAATGCTAAACATAATGGACGGCGTCAATCAAATTTGCGGCGAGGAGGAAAGGACTGGTGTGTTAATGCACCCTCGCATCAATTTAAAACGCCATTAAACGCCGAGTGGGGTGGTGGGCTGTGGCATGAGCCCATCACGTGGCTCCATGCCACGCTGTCCATCGCCCTCATTCAGATCTTGCCACATCGCCCTGCATGTATCAACATTTAAATATTCCAATTAATTTTAGGATGTAATTTGTTTTATGGCCATTACTCCATACATTGATAATGATCAAGTGGGATGATGGACATGATGGGTGACATAAGTTGATTGATAAAATGTATGTACAACAAAGGTTTTGATAGATAGATGGCATTGTTTCATTCTCTCACTAGACGAATCTTGTGGAGTCGACCTTTCCCATAGTATAAACTACTTATGACGCAACAACACACATAAGTTGTATACCTCATCCAAGTAAACATTGAGTAAAAAAATGAATTTCATTCATAAGGACTCCTTGCTAATGTTGCATCACCCACTTCCGTCATGAAAACTTGCAATACACCTACCCACCATGCCACCCACTTTCCATATCAATATCCTCTTCTTGATAACAATTGTTTGGGGTCTATTAGTATAGATAAGACCAAAAATGCATGTTACACAATGAAGCCCATACAATGATATACAATAATGAATTATATATCAATTTTATTTGCCACTATACACACAAAAATTAAATGACTAAAATAAAAAAAACCTTAATTGATTTGTAAATAACATTCATATTTTTTATTCACATTTTTCTAAAATCAAAATAGAGAGACTTTAATATTACACAATTGAGATTGAACAACAAACATGCAACACTCGATGAAGTAAACAAGTTTATCCATTCCACGCACAACAATTACTTTTGATCTTAGTTGAAATAATTAACAAATGACCATGATATGAACATTAACATTACATGACTAGCAAAGCAAAATGTATTAGTAGCACACATTGTTGGAGCAGATCTAAATGGGCAATCAAGAATAATACACACATCGATGAAGAAAATCTAAATGGGCAATCAAAAAGATTTAAAATAATGCAAGAAACCAACATCACATGCTTCGTGACACAAGGAAAACAAATGGATATATGTTGTTGAATGTGAATCATTTCTCAGATCATTAAAACTTTATATAAGAGGATAGGTTTTTATTTGTGTACATAAATGCATACTTTTACTCTGGTTATATATATGTATGGTTTTTATTTTCGTACACAAATGCATATTTTCACTTTGATTTTTTTTTTGTTAGTTAAATATCCCTGACTTGCAGGATTATCCTGTAGTTGAGATGCCACGACCTAGGGGCATTTAAGCCGTCAAAATCACCCGAGGATATTACTCGACCTACATCGCACCAGCCCTTAAAATGGCTGGATTTGAGGTGTCCCTAGAGGTTTCAAACCAATGACTTCACTTACGGAGTGCCTTAGCAACACACTTCCTCATCGACTGCTCTACACCACGAGGACATACTTTCACCCTGGTTATATGCATTTGTGTACACAAATAAAAACCTTATATAAAGTATGTCCTCGTGGTGTAGAGTAGTGGGTGAGGGAGTGCGTTGTTAAGGCACTCTGTAATATATATAGTGAAGGTGAAAATATGCATTTGTGTATGCAAATAAAAACCTTGAATCCCTAAGAAGAAGGGTTAGGGGGAAAAGGTGGGTATTTGTGGTATGCCATCATTTTATGGATTTTTTTTTTTTATAAATGAAGTTTTTATATGCTTAACATTTAAATGACAAATATCCATGACTTATTAAGAGGTGGGATGCCACTAATAGTACGAAGCATGAGACCACCTACGTCAACTTAACGACCATTACGACTCCATTGTTGAACACTAGCCCATTTGTGAGAGCGTGTCAACCATTGTTAAGAGTAACTAAGCCCCGATAGAGGCTATAACTTTGCCTCACTCTCACTTCCTGATTGACCTCTCGTCACTAATTTTTTTAAATAATTGATAAAGATACTTAAACTACTAGGACATGTCACTTATGAGATTCTTAGGTAAAATAATGAATATAGAGAGATCCACTGAGAATTAGTGTCGAGATTAGCCATGATAAACTTTTACTAATTTACAACTAAATTCAATGATTAACATATCGCAAGCTTTCTTCAAACACATTTTGGAAATTACTTTACTTTTTTATGAAAAGAGTGATTTTATAATCATAGAAGTCACAAAAAATCAAACTTTTAAGAAGTATGCCATTATGCTTGTGGGCGCTTTTTTGTATAAGACACATGCATGTTTATTGTATATTAATAGGACGATACACATTTTATCTCCCAAAAAGCTCATGGAAGTGTCACTTTGGGGATTTTTAATGGTTTCTTATGTGCATGAAGAGGGACAAGACGTAGAATATAAAACTGCTTAGACTTGTAATGGTAAACTTTCACTTATCCATTCTTAGACCACAACCTAATTGATAAGTTTTATAACACATCGAACTTATTATTTTTCTATGTGGGACTGCATTTTCTCATCCCCACTAGTGGCCCCCTCTCCACTTGTAGGATAAAATTATAGACATGGCCAAACATCAATTAAAATACCCCTCTTTAAGATGTTTTTTTAGGTGCGGTTTTTGCCCTACATTCCAACAATTCAAGACAACAATCTTACAAATTTAAAATTTGTATTGAAAGGTTTTGTGTGGTCTCTAAATTGACCCAAAATATTAAAATTGCCATTCAAACAAAGAAATAATAATATGAAGATAGTCGAAAATGGATGTTTTAGTAAACCACAAAACAACACTCAAAATATTTTTTATTAAAATCCACTTAAATTAATTTATTAAAATCCACATAAATCAATTTTGGTTTGTGAGACATGTGTTAAACCCCTTCAATAAAGACCACCAACTCCAAAAAGTGCAACATTTATACATCCCAACACGTTTAAGAGACGTGTTAATCCCCTTCAATGAAGAAAATCAACTCCAAAATATGTAACATTTATAATAATAATATAATATATAATAGCATAGCTGCTAACTCGCGGTTGGTGAACGTCGAAAGGCGGCAAAAACGCAAGCATGCACAAACGACTGGCGACCGCTGGTGATGCCAGCACAGAAACACGCCCACCAAACGTCAGCCCGCAGAAACATGAAACGCCTTAATACTTGTGCGAATACTTTAATATTTTTTAATCAGGTAGACGTGGCAATAAATTAGTGAACACAATAATTTTTAAACACGATTAGGTAAATGTAAAAAAGTAAACATATAAACGGATGTCTTTATAACAGCTCGAAAGTTAATGGATGAAATCACAACCATTCATTTAGTGTGATGACTAAGAATATTCTAGGCATATTTAATCTCGTCCATAGAAAATGTATTAAGAATTAAAAACCTATTAAATGTGCCCATTATCAATAGGTGTACGCCTTTCGACGTAAATATAATATATTTTTTTAAAGAAACCTCTCAAGTGTACGCCTTTATGTAAATATAATATATTTTTTTAAAGAAACCTCTCAGTGAAAGTAAAATCTATGAAGATATACATACCCTACCCCATTTGAACTTATTACGTTTTAATACCCTACCCCATTTGAACTTATTACGTTTTAAGAAGAAATACATCTTCTTAACCATTAAACCTATTTAATAGCTAACACCACATCGCACCCCAAAACATTTATGACCAAGCCCCTGCGTTTTAAGCACCGTGACGTGACCACGGACCGAAAGCTCTTCATAGTTCACAAAATCGATACCGGAACGTCAAGTGTTGGATAGATATACACAAACTCTCAACATCCATGATGGATGCACAGGCGCAAGAAGTTCGATGATTCTCTAATCGAGCAAAATCATATTTTCTTCCTCCTCTGGTTTCCTCCGTCACAAACCAAGGCAGCGATACACAGTTTTTTCGGCTTTGATTCGCAGCTAGTTCCTACCCTGCCCCGGTAGCAGGGTCCAGCGACCATGGGTTCAGGTACCTTATATATTGTTTCTGTAGAGCAATTCTTCCTGTTGTACTCGGATTCATTTAATCATATCCACAATTGCCTCTGCGAATTTACAATCTGTTTGTGTTGGAATGGTTGGTCGCTGGTTCAATCCCAAATAATCGCTAAATTTCATTTGAAAAAGAATTCAACTAGGGCACGGATGACTGAGGCGGAGTTCCTTTCCTGTGTATTTCTCAGACGCAGATATGGAAGATTATGGATTTGAATACTCGGAAGAGGAAACAGAGGAGCAGGACGTGGACATTGAAAATCAGTATTACAACTCCAAAGGTGTGACTCTTTATTCTTTCTAGGTTTTGTTTTTGATCTTGCCCACGATCTTGACAATTTCAAATAACGGTTCCTGCTCCAAATCACTAAGTGTTTTAAAGTTAATTGTGATTAATCGGCATAAGGTCGAAGTCAAATTCATTTGTATCTAGATTCCCAAGGTTAAAGCGTGCTGGGTTTAGGGTTTAGATTCTTTTGCCAAAAAACATTGACTGGGATCAACTTCGTAACCCCGTGCTCGATCTTATTGAGGGGCCCGAGTCTTTATCTTTACGTATTATGAAATGCTTGTTAATCTTAGGTCTTCTTAATGGTTAATGTGAGCGATCTCGTATAGCTGCTGGGAGGGATTACCAAGAATTTTGCAGAAAATATTAACTTGTGGGCATTCGTGTAAAGGGAGAACCCCACTGTTAAGTTGTCAGCAGTTGGCTATTGCCAGGTTGTGGCAATGAGCTCAGGAGAGTCATGTAGTCATTGCTCGCTGATACATGGATGTGGTTGCAGGTTATGTTACCAGAAACCTTAGTAGGAGATCCGTTTCCCAGTCCGTTCCTCCATTCTTGACAATATATCAGTACATTACTAATCAATTTTATATGCATAACATATCCTGGGAAGAGGGTGAGTTGGCGTTTCTTATCCCCAAAACCCTTTAGATCCGTTTTTCATTCCATTCCTATTTCCCACTCCATTTCCTGTTTCCCGTTTCCAGAAACATAGGTTGCAAGTGGTAGGGTGAAACTGTCAGGTGGTCATCCTAGGGCAGTGGGAACCTGGAGATCTTGTGTTTACAGCAATGGCCTTTTCTAAATTGCTAACATATCCTAATTTTCAATCATTTATTTTGTATTTGAAAGGTTACACATTCCATTATATAGCTCATTCTGTCGGACCTTTTTGCTGAGATATATTTTAGACTTTAGGGCTTGCAGTCTGGGAATTCCTTTAAATCTTATTATTAGTTTTTGTACCGGGTGCTTAACTTGGGTTTTGTTTACGGCACTCAATTTCCTGATGTTTCCTTGTGTCTGCATAGTCTTTTATTTTGCTTTGCTTCAATATATATATATATAAAACAGACTCACATATACGGTCCGCTTGCAAGTTGTCTCCTTTAGTCAACACAAATTGAGTTTAGGATCGAAGTGTCATAATTGACAGGTGGTTATGACTAGAGGGCTTATAGACTATTGAACTGGTTTCTATTTCACCTTAATTTGCTTTGCAGGGGAGCTTGTTGGAAATATACATCCAGTAATAGAGATAATTTGAAGGAGATCTTGTTGTATGAAAATGACATGAAAATTTGTTCGTCAACATAATATTGTTGTGGTTTAGAGGGATTGCACCCTGCCCCTTTACGTGTTAATAATTTTGTGATGGTTAAAAGAACTGGATGTTTTATACCTTCATCATAGCAGACTAAGCAAACCAAATCGACTCCCATCTATCCAAAGCTTTACTAACAATAAAAATTTCCAGTACAACATCTAGAATCTAGAATTATATGGGTGCAACCAATCCGAAGGAAAACACAGAGATTCATGACATACATAATGAACCTTGAAATTATAACCTAAACTTGTTACAGTGGAATGATTTTCAAAATCATTCCAATAGAATGAATGCTTCACCTTATATCGAGACCCTTGAATATTATGAAAGAACATTCAAGGAATATTAAATGATTGTTAAGATGTCAGATACAAGCATTTCGTTACGATTTCTCTACAAGATGATCCCTTCTCTAGTTTAATGTTATTGAGTTTGATTCATAGAAAAGCTAGGATTTGATGAAAATAATGAATTCTTTTTGATAGTTCCCTTGGCTCACTCATGTAGGTTGCAAAGGGAAAGAATGGAGTTTGTGAGAGTGTGAGGGGATAAGTATGCCAGGGACACCTAGGGTTTTCTAACCTAACCACATTTATTGAAACAAATCCTAAATGTGGTGAGTCTTAATGGTCTCAAAGTTGGCATTGTGGTTAAGGACACTACTAATTTTATTTTGAAATATTTGACATAAATGAAAAGAAAGTAACCATATGAAAGAGAGAGCATTCTTAATTTTACTCCATGGCTTTCTTATGTTTCTTTGCAATCCTAACAGAAGATCCTCCCTTGGGGGGAGTGTCATCTACAAAAGGCACCTGGTCGATGTATCTTTCCTTCTACAGGATCGTGACTTCTGGATGGACTGCATAACTTTTGCTCAATACCTTTGCAACTAAGATGCATGGGTTCGGAGAGGGGAGAACCCTCTCTTAACCTTGGGAGGATCTTAAAAAATAAGTAGGATTGACATTAATACCATTGACACCAAAGAACCCTCAATGCAAGCTTGAACCCAGTTTAAGCTTGCACATCCCACAAAGGAAACATGAATCATCCCACCATAACAACATCATAAGAGAAAGGGACAAGAAAAGGCTAACCCATCCAACCATCGAGTGTGTCCCCCATCACACATCCAACACAAGAGGAACATGTTACAGGAAGAAGTTTAACGAAGGAGAAGAGAGGTGCATGCTTGGTCT
Organism: Picea sitchensis; assembly: GCA_010110895.2. Lineage (NCBI taxonomy): Eukaryota > Viridiplantae > Streptophyta > Pinopsida > Pinales > Pinaceae > Picea > Picea sitchensis. Next base: position 3,360 of record SNQJ01S0100058.1, on the reverse strand, counting down.
TGTTCTGTCTTTGGTGTTTTGGTCTTAGTCTTGGCAATCTATTGTTGAGGAAGTTTTGCTGGGTTTTCTCCCCCATGAGGGTTTCCCAGGATAAAATGCTGTGTACCTTGTGATCATGTTTCTTTCAGTGATCCTCTTTATACCATTGTTTTGGAAATGCATTGAATGCTCATGAAATTTGGAAATAACCTAATAACAACTGTAAAAACTTAACATGGTATCGAAGCTTGACTGAATAGAGCATCTTTCACTGGGTATCTTTATGTTTCTGTTGTCGTACAAGAAAGTTAGGGCTTCTTACTGAAGAGGAATTTTTGACCAAAGAGCACCTTGGGAAGTGCACTTTGCCCTGTCACATCTTTTGGCAGCTTGAGCGAACTTTTTCAGTGGCTAGATTCTTCGGAAAGTCAAACCCTAGTTTTGACTGGTACCAAGAAAACTAGAAAGTACTAGAAGTATCAATCCATAATTGCGTAGGTCAAGTTTCAAAGGGTAAAACTTGGAATTTTCTGAAACGGTCTGCTCCAACAAACTCGCCTCAGCCCAACGCATCTCCTAGTAAGTTCAGTTTCATTTTCTGAGCACTTTCATTTTCTGGTCATTTTCTTAGCTCTAGGTCAAGATGTCTACAAGCACCAATCTTGTTGACAAGTTAGAAGGTGTGGAACATTTCCGTGCTTGGAAGTACAAAATTGGACTCATTCTTGATGAGAATGACCTTGCAAAATTCATAAAAGAAAATGTACCAGAACTTGAAGAAAATGCAGCCAAAGAGAAGTACAAGAAGGATATGATTAAGGCTAAAAGAATAATTGCAGATTCCATTAAAGACCACTTGATCCCTCAAGTGTCTTCTAAGAATACTCCAAAAGATATGTTTGATGCCCTAACCATAATGTATGAAGGAAGGAACATCAACCGAAAGATGAACTTGAGAACCCAACTTAAGAATACAAAGATGCAAAAAGGAGAAACATTTCAAGACTATTTCTCTAGGGTTTCTGAATTCAAGGAACAGTTAGAGACAATTGGAGACAACTTAGATGAAGATGAACTCGTGATGACAACTCTTAATTGTCTCACAAGACCTTGGGATGCCTTCATCCAAACTATTTGTGCAAGAAAAGAGAAACTCCAATTTGACAGTTTATGGGAAGAATGTGTTCAAGAAGAAGCGAGAGTGGCTAATCAAGAAGCTGTTCTATTAAGAGATGAAGATGAAGCCCTAGCTGCTCATGCTAAGGGTGGAAAGGGAAAGTCGAGTCTTACTCTCCAAAGAGATTCTAGAAATATCATAAGGGTCAAAGAAAGGGAAAAGATTTCTCCTCCTACCAATGTTATCATTGTGATAAGATGGGACACATTGCTAAGAATTGTCCTGCCAGAAGGGAAGAATACAAGAGGAGAAATAACAAAAGACATCATGCCCATGCAACTGAAGATGATGAGCCACCCAAGAAATTAGCTAAAGAAGGGATTGAAGAATATGTCTTGTTTTCTGCTCTCTCAGGATTTGTGACATCGGGAGAGGATACTTGGCTCATAGATAGTGGTGCCTCTAAGCACATGACAGGTCAAAAGAACACTCTCTCCAGCCTTATAGAGAAGGACTCCCCCCAGAAAGTTTCACTTGGAGATGATTATCATTACCCAATCAAAGGATTGGGAGAAGCCACCTACAAACTTGATTCAGGAACTCCGATGAGAATGAAGGATGTACTTTATGTACTAGGTTTGAAAAAGAACTTACTTTCTCTTTTTGCTCTAGATAAGAAAGGCTTCAGGGTTGCATTCGTAGATGGTAAAGTTCTTATGTGGTCTAAAGGAAAAACTATAGAAGATGCAGTTGTTATTGGAATAGAAGAAGGTGGTTTGTATAAGTTAAAGGGTCACTTAGATGTTGCCTTGCCTCATTCTATTGAAAGTCCTTGTGAACTTTGGCATAGAAGGCTAGCTCACATTAACTACAAAGCCTTACCATATGTGAGCAAGGTAGTTACAAGTTTACCAAAACTAAAGGTTGATCATGAAGGTGTATCCAAGGGATGTGCACAAGGAAAGAACCCAAAGAATCCTTTTCCAAAGAGCAACAGTAAAGCAAAAGTAATTTTGGAACTGGTCCACTCAGATGTATGCGGTCCAATGCCATCAACCTCTCTAAGCGGGTATGTATACTATGTATCATTTATTGATGATTACTCTCGTAAAACTTGGGTTTATTTCTTGAAGTCAAAAGATGAAGTACTTGGAAAGTTCAAGGAATTCAAAGCTTTGGTAGAAAACCTCTTTGAAAGGAAAATCAAGAAACTTAGGTCAGACAATGGAGGAGAGTACACTTCAAATGAATTTGGAAGCTTTTGTAGAGATGGCGTGATTAAGAGGGAGCTCACCACTCCCTATAATCCTCAACAAAATGGTGTAGCAGAAAGAAAGAATAGGGCGATTATGGAAGCAGTAAAGACTATGATTCATGATCAAGATCTTCCAATGCACTTATGGGCTGAAGCAGCAAGAACAACAATATATATTCAGAACATATTATCCCATACTTATGGGCTGAAGCAACAAGAACAATAGTATATGTCCATAACAGATTATCCCATAGTGCACTTGGATTCAAAACCCTCAGAGAAATGTTCACCGAAAAGAAGCCAGAAGTAAGCCATCTCAAAATATTTGGTTGTCCAGTATTTGTACACATTTCGAAAGAAAAGAGAACTAAGTTGGATCCTTCAGGAAAGAAGGGAATATTTGTTGGATACTGTGAGGTCTCTAAGGCCTTCAGAATCGACATACCAGGTTACCATCATATTGAGATCAATGGAGACGTAACATTTGATGAAGATGCAACACTCAAGAGATCAAGGAAATGCCAGTTAGAAGAAGTGTATGAAGAAGAACTTGTAGCTCCCAGAGTTGCAGAACCCATGAAGGAAGTTGTAGTTACCCCTGATGATGAGATTCTAGAAGATCATGATATGATAGAATCTAAAGAACCTCCCCGTATGATGATCTCTCACAAGAGAAAGCCAACTTGGGTTAGAGAACTTATTCAAGATGCAAAGAAGTATGGTGCCCCAGAAGGAACCATGAGACAAAGCAAGAACCCTAAGCCATTCTCCAACTATGTGGCCTTGATGTGTGATTTTGTAGATAAGTGTTAAATTTACATGCAGCAGCGAGAGCCATTCTCTTGGAGGATGACCAAGACCCTAGATGTGTTCCAGGGCCCCTGGATGTGTTCCACGGAATCCTTGCTTAGTGCTTGGATTGATCCTTGGATGTGTTCCTTGGTGGTTGATACAAGACCCTAGATGTGTTCTAGGGCCCCTGGATGTGTTCCAGGGAATCCTTGCTTAG
>SNQJ01S0100057.1:3805-30924 GCA_010110895.2 Picea sitchensis | reverse complement strand
TGGCAGTATTCTTTGCTTGACACTTGCGACACTTGTGAGCAACATACAACACTTGCGACTTTGTGAGCAAAATGCGACACTTGCAACACTTGTAATGACGACACTTGCGACACTATCAAAGTGAGTAATTTTGATGTGTAACAATCTCTTCTCAGAGATAAGTCGTCACCATTCCAGCAAGCTTGTTTCCGCTATATTTTACAGTTTCATCTTATTTCCTTATTGAATAGGAAACCGGTTTTACTATATCTATGTTATTTTGTGTTAAGCACCTGTTAATAATCTATAGTCATTTCGTTCTGCTCATAAAATCCGGGTCAGTGGTATCAAAGTGGTCTGCTCCTTGTCGTCTTAATGCATGTCCCCAATGAGGTCGGAGTACAATAAGTTGGGTCTCGAGCTTGTTTCTCTTGAGGACAAAATCTCTCGCACGGCCAAGTGACCTCTCATGGCAGGAGAAAAGAAAGATGACGGGACAGGAGATCTTTTCAAACTGTTTATTGAGGAATCCCTCATGCAACAAAGGAACGAGGTGATGGATAGGTTCGCGCAAATCCTTCGTCGGCTACCAATAGGCGATGCATCTTCTTCGAGCGGAGGTGCCGCCCCCTTCAAGGTACAAATAAACTTCGATATTCCTATATTTGAAGGTCAGATAGACGCATATGTTGTAGAAAAGTGGTTGAATCTACTAGAAGGTTATTTTTATGTCCATAACTTTTCGAATAGAGAAAAGATTACTTTTGTGCTCCTCAAAGTCGTTCCCTATGTCAAAGATTGGTGGGAAACTTTATGTGAGCAAAAGGAAATAGAGGAACCCTCATTATTTACAATCACGACCACCTGGGAATCCTTCAGGGATGTTATTAAAGAAAAATAATACCCTGTCGGAAGTTATGACGACTTGTATACCAAATGGACCACATTGCGGCAAGAAAGAGACTAAGTAGTGTCGGATTTCACAAATATCTTACATACCTTGCGCACCAAGTTGGGTATCAAAGATTCAGAGTGACATCTGGTTCTCAAGTATCATGGTGCTCTTCATAGATACATCCAGATCAAAATGTAATTTCTAGACTTCTCATCCTTGGGCGCGACCTACCGATATGACATCAAAATTGAGCAGAAGCTCAAACAAAAGACGCAACAATTTAGGCATGGGAACCCCTCACAACAAAATCCAAGAAAGGGAGGCCCAAACCCACAGAAAAAAGGACAGAGAAAAGATGGACAGTACCAAGACAACCAGTCCAAGCCACAATCCAAGAAGGACACCAGGAAGTGGTGCAAATTCCATAAGATCCCTTGGCATAACACTGTTGACTGCCGCTCAAAGCAGTCGTTGGTGGCCGAAGTGAAAGCCTTTGAATCAGATGCAAGTTATGACTCAGAGCCAGAACCAGAAAGGGGAAAACAGATTATTAATCTGGAACCCAGTGCCACCATTGCTACCACCAAGCTCCAGCCTAGTGAACCAGACGAGCTAGAAGAAGGAGAGTACCTCTTCCATTCACAGATGTGGGTAAAAGGAAACCCATTGCACTTCATCATTGATAGCGGTAGCCAGAAGAACCTCATCTCAACGGAAGTCGTCAAGCCGTTGGCCCTGCTAACAACGTCGCACCCACAACCCTACACCATTGGATGGCTCTGCCAAGGAAGCGATCTCCGCATCATCCAATAGTGTCAATTGTTGTATGACATCAAGCCCTCCAAAGATGAGGTATTGTGTGATGTTGCTCCTCTCGAAGTTTGTGATGTTATTTTGGGCCAACCTTATTTATGGAAATGTCATGTTGTATATGAGTCTAGGCCTCGTAGTGTTATTATTACTTTGAACAAGAAATTGTATAGGATACTCGAGGCAGTCCCACCTAGTGCTATTTCCTTGATCTCTGTTAAGCAATGCAGGAAGGTCATCTCTCAGACGGGGAAGTATGTCTTCTTCGTGATTTTCTCTCAGAATAAGAGAAATATCACAGCCACATCCAAGGTCTTTGTGATCGACCTCTCCTCGCAACAGAAGAAAGTAGATAAGGTCATGGAAGAATACTCGTATATATTCTCCTCACCTACCAGGGTACCTCTACACTATCATGTCAAGCACCCCATCGATCTGATCCCCGACGCATCGTTTCCCAATGGGCCAGTCTATCGCCGCTCTCTATTAGAGAATGAGGAGATCAAGCGACAGAAACAAGACCTGCTCCACAAGGGGCACATCCATCCCAACTCGTCACCTTGCGAGAACCCAATCGTGTTGGTATAGAAGAAACATGGAACCTGGCGACTCTGCATTGATTACTGGGCTCTGAATAAAATCACAGTCAGAAACCAGTACCCGATCCCCCAAATCGAATACCTCCTTGATCAACTCACGGGGGCCAAATACTTCAATAAGATTGATTTGAAGTCTGGCTACCACCAGGTCCTGATAGAACAGGAAGATGTATGGAAGACCACCTTCAAGTCAAAGGAAGGCCTTTTTGAATGGTTGGTCATGCCATTTGGTTTGACAAATGATCCAGCCACTTTCATGAGGATGATGGATGATATCCTGTGACCATTCACCAATAATTTTGTAGTGGTGTATCTAGATGACATTCCCATTTACAGTAATACTTGGGCTGAACACTTGCAGCATATTCGGCAGGTTCTACACACCCTACGGCAGCACAAGCTATATGTCAACTTGGAAAAATGATCCTTCGACATGGACCAGATCCATTACCTGGGCTACATCATTGATCAGAATGGCATACATGTGGATCTAGCCAAGATCCAATTCATCCATGACTGGCTAGCCCCAACCACAATCACTGAGCTTCAGAGCTTCTTGGACCTTGCCAATTTCTACCGCAGGTTCATGTTGGGATTCTTCCATATTGCATGGGCCCTCAGCAAAATAACCAGGGGTGGTGGTAAGGAAAAAATTGCGTGGGGTTGGTCCCAACAACAAGTGTTCGATGATTTGAAGAAACGCTTGTGCTAGGCCCCAGTAATTTCACTACCAGACCTAAGCAGCCCTTTGATATTGAGACAGATGCTTCAGAATATGTTGTGGGCATCGTTCTCACTCAGCACGACCACCCCATGGCCTATCATAGTGAGACACTATCAGATGTTGTATGTAAGTAACCTACTTACGACAAAGAAATGTACTCCATTGTGCAATCTTGCCGCCAGTGGAGACATTACATTCTTGGGAAGGAGACAGTCATCCACACTGATCATAATCCACTATAGTTCATACGGACACAAGGAAAATTGCAGAATGACCACCATGAAAAGTAGTCCACATACTTGCAGCAATTCCACCTCAACATCAAGTATAAAACAGGAATCACCAATCGCGTTGTTGATTGCCTCAGCAAACCTCTAGTTGTGACACTCACCACGGTGCTAGACTCTTGCGGCCATGAGACCTTTGGATGGCCCCAACTCTATGAGACAGACCCGGACTTCACCACCACCTACCAAATGTTGGGTGCAAACGCAGTTGTCGATGATTTCTATCTTCATGATGGGTTGTTGTGTCGTCTGGGCCATATCTATGTTCCATCAAGCAAGCGAGCGAAGATGATCTAGGAAGCCCACTATAGTCGGGTGGCAGGACACTTCGGCATCGAAAAGACAGTGGCAATGCTACAGAAACATTTCTACTGGCCGAAACTTCGACAAGAGGTCAACAAGTATATGGTGTCCTGTACTGCCTGCGCTATTGCCAAACCGACCACTAAGAAACAGGGCCTGTACACCCCTCTTCCTACTCCTGACAGGCCATAGGAATCCATCTCAATGGACTACATGTCAAGCCTCCCATCCACCAAGTGGGGAAATGATTTTGTTTTTGTGGTTGTTGATTGTTTTTCTAAGATGGCGATTTTGGTTGCCTAGAAGAAGAACATCACAACAGAGGCCACTGCCAAGCTCTTATTTGAACGAGTCTGGGTACATTTTGGAATCCCACAAACCATTGTCTCATATCTGGACAGTCGATTTCTCAACACATTATGGTCGAGCCTCTGGTCACTACTGGACACCAAGCTCACCAAATCCATGGCCTTCCACCCCCAGAAAGATGGCCAAACCGAGGTCGCAAATCAAATGATTGTGCATATCCTTCGCATGTATAATTCAAAGCACCCTCGCACATGGGATGAGATCCTTCCCTATGTCCAGCATAGCTACAACTAATCCCTACATAGCTCAACCGACCATAGCCCCTTTCAAGTGGGGTTGGGATTCTAACCATTGGGTCCCATAGATGTTTCACTTCCCCTTGCGGTCACCTCGACTAAATCATCTCCCGCTCCAACTGAAGCTGACAAAGCCACCCGATTCATTGAGCAGATCCAGCACATCCGCCAACAGGTTTAGGATATCCTACATAAGTCCAATGCCAAGTACAAGAAGTGCCATGATCAACATCGGGTGCCACATAAGTTTCAGGTGGGCGATAAAGTTTGGTTGCACTTGCATAAAGAACGCCTTACAAGACCCCATCGAAAGCTTCGCCCACTCTGTTATGGGTCATACACCATCACCAAGTTCGTGGGGGATAATTCTTTTGAGCTCAACATTCCTCCTTTCCTTGGCATGCACCTAGTGTTCAACGTGGATCTCATTCACCCTTATTTCCCACCATTATTAGACACCTCAAAAGTAGCAGAACAACTAACACCAACATATCTCAACCCCGACTGCACACAACAGGCATCCATTGATCATATTGTGGACACGCAGATCAAGGGAACTCGACAAAAAATGATCCAGCTTTATCGAGTCATCAAAGTAGGGCAGCTCCTACACGAAGGCAAGTGGCTCACTAGGGGCCAAATTCAGCAAAAATTTCCTCATCTAATGGGGGAACTCAACACAATGGAGACCATTGCTTCCTAAGGAGGGAGAATTGATCCAAGTGGATATCGGTGGCCACCCACCTTTTCCAACTGGCTCAAAACAATTTTTTGACAATTGTGGTAATTTACTATTTTTAGCAGTTTTTCACTTCTGGAACTGTTTTGAGGCCCAAAATGATGTTTTTTGGGAAAATAGGGAGAAATGTGGAAGTTCCTTCAATATTGCCTCCAAAATGAATCTTCTCAATGATACATTTCCAACGGGCTATCATACTCCTAAAACAGAGATCGTATGCAAAAGTTACGACCCCGGGAAGTTGATATACTAACTTACCCAAACGGGGCCCACATGAATTTTGGCGCTTCATCTCCTAGGGTTAGGTTTTTGGATGTATAGGGTTTTTGGCATTCTTGTTTATTGTAAAAAGGCCTTCAGAGCCTCATTGTAATCATCTTCTTGTGAATGAGCGCAGTCATCACATCTCTTCTCAGAGATAAGCTGCCACCATTCCAACAATCTTGTTTTCGCTGCGTTTTGCAATTTCAACTTATTTCCTCATTAAATAGAAAACCATTTTTACTGTATCTCTGTTATTTTGTGTTAAGCACCTGTTAATAATCTGTAGTCATTTCGTTCTACTCATAAAATCCTGATCAGACCATTACTTCCTAAGGGGAGAGGATTGATTCAAGGGGATCTTGGTGGCCACCCACCTTTTCCAACTAGCTCAAAACAGTTTTTTGGCAACTTACTATTTTTAGCAGTTTTTCGATTCCTGAACTTTTGGGGCCATTTTGAGGGCCTAAACGACACATTTTCACTATCAAGAACCTTAATGGTAGCCAAAGACTTTGATTGAACCCCCTAAATTAATATCCTTGTCAATACCTTTCCAACGAATTATTGTGCGCCCTAAACGGAGATCGTATGCAAAAGTTACGACCCCGTGAAGTTGATGTACTAACTTACCCCAATGGGGCCCACATGACTTTTGGCGCTTCATCTCCTAGGGTTAGGTTTTTGGATGTGTAGGGTTTTTGCATTCATGTTTATTTTAAAAAGGCCTTCATGGCCTCATTGTACTGATATTCTTGGGAATGAGCATAGCCATCACATCTCTTCTCGGAAATAAGTTGCCACCATGCTAGCAAGCTTGTTTTCAGTCTACATTTTATAGTTTTCAGCATATTTCTTATTTAATAGAAACCAATTTTTAATGTATCTTTGTTATTGTTCACTATGTCTTTGTGTTAATATTATAAATATGTGGTTTCATTTCATTCCTCTCATAAATCCGGATCATCGCAAGTCATTTATGATCCATTTATGAGTTCTAATTTGTGAGATAAAGGGCAGTGATCTGAGGTTAATTTGGATTAATTATCCCATTTTCCCATGAACCACTTGTTTTTCAAAATAACTTTCATTTATGGTTTCCCATATTTTTGAAGGAAATTTGTACGTGTTGAAGGGATGTTTTAGTAAATGTTATTCATGCACTTAACCTTTAAGTAGATCGAACCCTATAATTCAATGTTACGTATATCAAAGTGCATTGGAAGAGTAAGAAGTATGGAAACTAGGCAGAAAAATCATTTTTGTGGAGATATTGTTAACTCTCTTTCCCGTCAAGATAAAGACTTCCATTAGTCGATTGAATATCAGTGGTTTTAGAGTCTAACTCTTCAACAGAAGAAGAATAACAAAATCTAGACCCCTGACTTAGTTAATATTGGTTGCATGGCTGAATTTTTTTACTTTAGGGAGTTGATTTCTTGATGCGCCCACATATTTGATTTGAAAAGAATAAAAATTTTATTAGTCATTGAAGGGAAGAGCCTTGTTCCACTAACTCCCAATATTTTTAAAAGAATGCTTCAGTTGCCCGCCTCCAAAAAAATTCTTAGGCTTCCTTGCGCTGACTCTTTAATGGATTCCCAGGGTGGCGAGATGAATTTGTTTAATGATTTCATTGTTTCCTCTGCAAAAATGTCATTTGACCTTTTAGGCGTTGACATAACTCCATTGGCGAAGCCGTATCGAGATTTTTCATGGCTATTTTCACAATTAATGGGATCATAATCCACTTCTCATATTCCCAGGTCAGTTTTATATGTATTGCATTTTTATTTTTGAAAAGAAGATATGTTCAACTAGGTCGAGGTAATCTCAAATGAGATTTCTTTCAACTTGCCAATTATTTAAAGAATCGGAAATTCTTCATGACCACATATTCGGTCCTGATAGTCGCATACTGTAATGTGTTTGAGGGGTTACCCTTGAGAGGAAATTTAGATGTTGAAAATATAATGAAAAAGTTCAATTTTGGTACCCTGTGCTTTGGAAGCATAAGGTACCATTCCATTTTTGTCTTATTCAAGATAGATTTCTTAAAGAAATTTAGATATATGTTGACTAGAGAAGCACCAACAAGGATAAGCCAAGAAGTAGAGGATTTCCTCAAAGGAAAAGGACTTTGTGTGTATGAAGAATGTCGTATTTACATTAGATTGTATGGATATGATGGAAGCCCCTTTCTTATTCCCACTTTTGTTTGTGATAGATATTATCTTGTTGTAGAGGTCTACAGGAAGTACAAAGCATGGTCTATCCTTTTCGATTGAAAGAGAAAGAGGTAATTTATCTCATTTCTTTTTATTGTCTCCAATGTGACAGTAAGAAATGCCTCCCACTTGTTAGACATTTATGAAATGCTAAACACATTTAGTATGAAGGATGCACAAACTCTCCATGGTTTTGACCCCGAGGGGATATTTTTGGAACATTTGGTGTCCATGAGATATAGAAATCTTTTCACAAGGATTGTTGAAGGAACTGGCAATAATGACTCGAATACCCCCAAGAAAAAGGAGAAACATATATGCAATGATGATTTGGTCACCGATGTTAGTTCCAACACTTAGCAACAACAAAACAATACAAGACAAAAAGATAAAGATGTAACCAATGTTCAATCTTATTTTGTTCCACATACATGTAGAAATTTATCCTCTACCCAAAAGAAACAAGAATCAAATATAAGCAGAGAAGTGAATAATGAAGGACGTTTTGGAGGAGATGATGAGGATGATCCACCCCCTATTAATATTGAAAGAACACTTAGAATATCTCAGCAGAAAAGGAAGAGAAGTTCAAGCAAAAAGGATTCACATAATTCAGGAAGCCCAAGGAATGCAACCGATATAGAAATAGATAATGCTATTGTACTTGATTGGGTAGCCCTTCGAATTGTTAAAAACCAATGAATTGCAGAGGACTTGCCACAAGAAGAGCCAACAATTTTTGAAAAGAATTTTTTGACATTGCATAATTCTCAATATAATAAAGAAGAGAAAAAGTTGCAGATAGAAAAAGTCCACGTGAAAAATAAGAAAGTAACTCAAAAATGGAGTTCATAAGTGGACGTCTCAAGAGTCAAACCCTCGAGACTCCTAAAACTACATATTACTACTAGAGATGCTCTTGCTCATTCCAACTTAGAGAAAGAGTTAGAAAATACCATATTATAAAAAAGAATAAATTAACTTGAGGATGCATGAGTCCCAAACCATTGTTTGTCGAACCACTGGCTATTGTTTCTCTAGATCAAATTCCTCCAAGTACACCAAGGACATCAAAACAGGTAAGGAAAACCACCAAATTGCTAAGCGGAGTTATATTGTATGTTGTGGAAAATATTAATAAGCGAGTTAATATTATTTCACAAGCATGGGAAGTTTGCTCAAGTCTAAGAAATTTGTCACAAAAGATCACTAGCTTCACGGAATATTTAAAAGGGGACTTGGAACATGATGAATCTTTTTATAAAAATGATGTATGTACCTTTATTGCATGGGTGTCTACTTTAAGTGATTATCATAGAAACCATCAAAAGTTGCCTTCAAACCATAGAATAAAAAATTTAAGAGTAGGTTGGTTGGCAAGGATACAAAGGTAACGATTTTCAATTGCCACTTGTACAAAGATAAATGAAAAAAAAGTAGTGCACTCCATAAAGCACTAGAAATTATTAAAACCTTGAAGGCCCACAACTTATAAGAGATTCTATGGTTATAACTAAAGAACAACTAGACATGGAGTTGGGCGTGATTAAAGCATCATGGGAAAGTGAGTTCGACGATCTCACCAAATTTCCAAAGGATGAAATTAAGCAGTGGCTTGTTACCTTTGTAAATAATATGAAGACCACCTAGCATTAGTCGAACAACTGCATTCCAAATGTGAAGAAATTGAAAAAGAAATATTCTAACTCGGGGTTAAACAAGACATCATTGTCCCGCCAATGAAGGAATATATTGAAGAATGGCTCAAGAAATCATTAGCACAAATAGTTAACCCGGAATAACTACCAAGAAGTAGTTATTCCAAGAAGGTTCAAAGCTCGGGTATAAATACATGAAGGCCCTGACGTCGAAGAAGCAATTTGCAAGAGAGAGAGAGAGAGAGAGAGAGAGATCCATTTGTCATTCCTTTGTTATTTTGTGAGTGTGTTTCTTTTGAAGCATTTCCCTATATTTTTTCCCAGTATTCAATCATCTAGCTTTATTAAGTGTATTTTTTATTTGTAAAGTTGATCCCTGACTGCATTTCTCCTAGTCTTCCAGGTTACCGATACTATAATTTTATTTGGTCCATGGGAGCCCCATCCAATCGATTTGGATGAATGCATTTGCTTTAATTGTTTAAGTATCAAGAACATTGTGTTTTGTGATAGGCAAACACTTTATTCGAACCTGAACATCTATAAGTAATTATCGTTTACTCTCGCAGATAGCTATTCCAGGAGTTCATAACATTTGTGGTTTCAAACTTTTTATAAAGCAATGAGATCTCGTGTGTGTTTCTCCTATGCATCTTATGATTCTAAATGAATAAAATCATTTAAAGCTCTCTAATTTTTGGACCATCTTTCTTATTTTATATCTATAAGTCTTGCTTCAAAATCTTTTTCTCGTTACCTGAATGAATGGATGTGATTTTACCACCTGGTCCACTCAAAGGTGTTGATGCTATGAATGTATAAATTTATGTTTTGAGTAAGTATATCTGAGTGAGAAAGAGGAGTACCACCTCTATACAAACGCAGAGGAGATAATTATAAGTCTTTCAAGAAGACCCTAGGAGGTTGACTATTGTCCTTAACGGGAAAAGAGATCAACAATCCTCATTTCCAAATATAAACTCTCACATCAATCCCAAAATCCATATACTCACATCCCAAATCTCAAATTAAATTTGCAAATTTAAAAAAAAAAAATGAGAGCAAATGTAAACAATCTTACATTTTTTTTAGGAATCTAATAGATCTAGTGAAGGGCCCTTAACTCTCAATTGGTTGCTTCTATTGAATGCCCTGCAACCCTTTCCCAACTCCAATAAGCTCTACCCATTAAGATCAAGAAATTTTTAAATGAAAGTGACTTTGATTTTTCACTTTATTTCCAAAATGCAGAGACAATGCGATGCAAAAGTCAAATTTTATGTTGTTTTTGTCAAATTGATAGTTTTTTGCATCACTTTTGCATTGCATTGTGATGCAAAAATGCGACACATGCTAGAGCAAATGTATCTCTGACAACTTTGACAAGGCTCTACGATGCAAAGTTGTGACACAAGAGCCTTGCATTGTAGTGTTGATGGCACATCAGTGACGAGGAGGCACAACACTGTAACTATGTAGATAGTGGTAGTGTGTGCATGCATGCGCCAATCTTAGTCAATTCTAGTTTCATTTTTTATTATTGGACAATTCCAAATTTTGTATTTGCTTTAATTAGTAAAATGTTGTTCTATTTTAGTCCTTTCCAATTTTAGAAATGGTGCATCTCTAGAATTAGCTAGGGAATAGGTTCAAGGAGAAGTGCATGCATGCTCTTGTTTAAACTTCACTCCTTCAAGGCACTCTAAACCATACAAAACTAATCATTCAAGGAAGGCACATTATTTTAGGAGAATAGGGTTGGGATAGGGTTTCCTATTTTAGTGCCATGGGGTGTCTAGTTTTGCAATCTCTAGGCCTTTCATAGTCTTTAAAAGAAATGAAATATTAGGGTGGTATTCATTCATTGTGTATCTCTAGTTGAGTCTTACAAGTGAGTTTTAAGCTATTATAATTTCCATAAGTACAATATGCACATATACTAGCTTTTTTTTGTATCGTGCTTTAAGCACTTGAAGAATGTGATTTTCATTCTATAATTGAATAAAAATTGCAATTTTTTCTTGAGAAAAAAAAAGGCAATATAATTTTGAGTGCAACAAATTTCTATTCTTGTTGTTCATAGCTCTCAATGAGCTATATCATTGTAGATTTAACATACAATCAACAATTTTGAAAATTCTTTGGGTTTCTAGTTTTATAGCTATTAGGTTTGTAGTTTGCAAGTCTACTTATCATGAACCATATGATCGTAGATTTAACATGAAACAACAATTTTGAGAATTTATTGGATTTCTAGCTGTTTAGGTTTGTAGTTTGTGGGTCCACTTACCAAAAATGAAAATTGATTGTGAACTCAAAGGCTCGGGCTCCTTTCCTTAGACTTTTCTCTATTGGGACATTGGAATTCTCTTTGTTCTAGTACTTTGGGGGAGCTACTCATGGTGTATAAGTCCTTCACAGGTCTGGATTTGGGTTTCTTTTAGTTCTTTTTCAAGCAAAACCTAGAGGATCTGGAATACGGATAGGCACAATCATTCCAGGTGCTTCTCTTGTGAGTAATTGGACCTGCGTCAAAATGATCATCATCTCGTTGACAACCAAGAAGCTATCTCCCATCTAAGTAATAGAATTTCTAGTTAGGGTGAAGCACAAAAGTCTAAGCATGTAGAGTTAATAGATATATTGACCCATAAAAGACAAATTGAAAGGCTTAAAGATGCAGTTGGCATGCTTTACCAATTGGTCTTGGGCCTAGCTAGGAGTTCTCGATCTGTGGTTTCTGATTCAAAGTTATCAATTGGATATGCTCTAGCTATTTCAAAAGATGAAGAAACAATTCAGCAAGCTCTAGGAGATCTGGAAATGGAACAATTGGACCAAGAGCTTCAATTACCATCAGATATCAAACAAGAAGCCCATAATGAATCTGTATTTTTCTTATTCCAGATTTATTTATGTTTTGCAAAGTAGTTTTAATTTTAGGTCACTTTATCAGAATCTATACTAACAGGTCCTTACACTATACCTTTTCGATGTTAGAACAACTCATTCTATAGAGAGCAATTTTGTATTTTGGAATCTTCTTGAAACACTCATAGTTGAAAAGCCTCATTTTATTTGTATTATTACAATGTAATTTTGTATTTTGGAATCTTGAAACATTCATAGTTGAAAAGCCTCATTTTATTTGTATTATTACAATGTATGGTGCAAATGCAACAACTTTTTAACACAAATTATAATAGTTTCAGTTTATATAATATGCACATATATTTTTATTTTTAAAATGTGCAAGTTTTGTGTGTGCTTGTGTTTATGTAAAAAAAATAAAAATAAAAATAGAATTTATTTTTATTTTGACTTTGGTAGAACTTTCAATTCAAACATAACTCTATATTATTAGGCATCCATGTTTTCGTTTCTACACTGGTTATTATATTTTATTAGAGGTTTTACTATAATAAATGGCACTATTATCCTATGCTTGAAGTGATAAAATGGCAGAAATAAATGCATTCAAATACAGACTTTTAACTAGTCAAACACCATTGTTAGTAATTTTGATTTTGATTGATTTTTGGGAAGTTATGAACCCCAGCTCCACATTAACACAATAACCATTGTTAGTAATTTTGATTTTGATTGATTTTTGGAAAGTTATGAACCCCAGCTCCACATTAACACAATAATGCAGTACACGCCCACTTTAACATGTGCAAGAGAGACTTGAACTTTATATCTCTCCTAAGCAATAGGAATTCCTAACCAATTTACCATGGAGTAATCCCTTTCCAAGCCAATATTAATAACCAGGAAACATACACCAAATCAAATTTTTCTTTACCATAAGAGTTAAAGTCTGCACATATTTTACGTCTGTAAAATATTACTTTAAATCCCCTCAGATATTGAGGTAGACTGGTAAACTAGAGCTCCGGAAAAATGTGGACTAGTGAAAAGAAAATTGTTCCACATATCGGCTGTTGAAATCAAGATATCAAGAACAATCTTGTCTACTGACTTGCAGAAAGTTTAATATTCGAATATAATGGTTTTTCATCTAAGTACTTCCTTACCATTAAATCCATATATATAAGCCAGGTTTATTCCAAGACATTTTGGCTTTCTAATTAAATGACTTCATCAGGATTACGAATGGAGTATAATCTAATATCTCGGTGTACCTCATTATCCAATATTTAGTCACACATACCAAATATCCAGTCAACTGGTTGGAAGGGTGTTTTACCTTTTATCATGGAGGATAGAAATATAAGCATTCCTAAAAACTTTGAAATGCCTTTAGATACACTTATTAATAAGCATAGTCAACTACGTTGACTATAATAGGACAGAATAATCATGGGTTGGTCAGGGTTCTCGGTGATGGTAGAGGTCCATGCTCCCAACTGCCAGGAGACCTCAGCATTTTTTAGCCACTCTCTTTGAATGTAAGCACAAGTTGCTTTGACTGCCCGATTTCGCTCCCTGCATTTAGGAGTGCGTAATGCCAACAATGGGTTACACCCAACTTCAGCAACAGATCTATACATACCAAAGATGCTTATTTTAACATTGTGCTTGAACTTTTGTGGTAAATAAATATAAATTCTAGCCCTGTGGATTAGCTCCACTGGTTGAGAGCTGTGGTTTACAAGCAAGAGGTCATGGGGTCAAGTTCCCGGGCATATATATTGTAGAGATTGTTGGGTCTCACTCGATATCCCTACTGGATTAGATTGCTAAAAATACAACCGGCTGCCGGCCAATTTACCTCCCATACCATCCTCGAAATGATATTCCATCAACATATATATATATATATTCATATATTCTATTAAAGTAGATATCATATACATGAAAGACTGCCACACACATACAGCGGGGCAAAACAGATCCAGGGTCTCATATTCAACCATTGACCCCCAGACTAAGCTATTCAACAATTAACCCCTCGACTAGATATACTGAACAATTGCCACCCATGCTAAAAACAACAGGCCAAGGCCATAAGAGATATTACATTTGGGTTCTGGCTTGGTCGAATTACAGTTGTCAAGGGAGGGTGGGGCGGTTTACTTATGATTCCCTGATGGAAGGATCATACAGTCCATTGTGCTACCCTTGATTTCCTTTTTTTTTTCTAACCGACTTTTCTCAGCAGCTTCCGAAACAAGCTCTTTGAAAAAGTCGTTTAAGTTATATCACGAAAGCAAATCTTCATTTCAATCTGTAGGATAGGTATTGACAATTCTAGTCTCTAGAAGATATATGAAAAGGATGTTCATCCACAAAGGCCAATCTGAGGCATATTTTCAAATAAGCTCAAGTATAGTTTGCATAGAGGGAACTGGAGAGATCTGGGCTATTGAGGCCATTGAAGCCTCAGTTCTCTGCTGCTGGGTTCGTCAGCTTATAATGTTGAGACCTGTGTAGCTATAAATGTAGAAGTGATGTGACTAAAATCGAACTGCATTGGTAGAGAATGGTCTGATATGCACCAACCAAGAAATCAAACTCAACGTACCAGTACTAGTCAATTGGATGTAATCTAGAATGTAGAATTTGATCCCAAGAGTCTAAATGAGAAAGAGACTTCAAAATTGTTAAAACGGATGCATATATAAGAACTTCAGCAGATACAAGCAAGGGAGACTTTCAAGTAGTACACTTCATATAACAGATTAATTTAAATCATGTTTGTTTAGCTCTGGGTGCTTTCCTATAACCATTCACAACTAATGACACAATTACTTGGGGGGAAATATTTTATAAAGACAAAAGGAGAGCTTCCAAAACACATGATAAATGCATTTTCTACTATGAGATCCAGTTATAGAAAATGGAACTCTTAAGCCAACAGGCATTGAGGCCAAAAGTTGGCATTGTTTACAATAACAGAAAAACATCTCATCCCTTCAACAGTCGTTTCTAACCAGGTATTACTCCATCATACCATATACATCACAGTTTCTTTTCGAGAAAGAAAGCCCCAGCCCCATCTGCAGATCACACATGTCATGTTGCTGATCTGTGGACTTGCCATCAAATTCACTGACTGTTGATCCATCATCATATTCTCTGCGCTTTCTACTTTGCATTTCAGCACCTGCCGCTTGCCTGACAGTATATATATCAACATTTGGACCCTTTTCCTTTGGAAATGCCTCTGGGACATCGACACCAGAATTGAGAGATGGAGAAAAGCAAAGAAATTCATGATTTGATTCACAAGAACCAGAACCAAAGGAGTCATTGACCTTTAATGTTTCTACAGCCCGATCTTCAACTTGAGCTCTTGCTCTGGAATTACTTGATTCTAAGTCTTCAATATCACAGCTTCCATTTGTTGCTGTATTAGAGCTTGGATTTGAAGATGGACCCAACCGCAAATGTAAATCACATGCAATCTCAGTTGCTGTTTTGCAATCCGTCTCTGCAGATAAATCTCTTATTATTTTCATCGAACTAGTTTGAAAGCTTTTGCAAGAAGCATCAGTGTTATAATTACATTCATCAGACGAGCCCAGTTCTGCCGTGTATTTCCCGTGATTGAACCCAGAGTGGTAGCTATTGTTGGACACCTTCGAAGGCAATTCAAATCGCATTTCAGAATCTACATGGGCTGCATGCTGCTCGCGTACTAGAGTACTTAATCTTTCTGGATAATAGAAACCAATAGAAGACTCATTTGACACTTCTGGTTGAAATGAAGTTGGAACTGCCCAGGGGGTTGATAGTGAATTGCCTGTAGATGCTGAAGACATCGGCCATGGCATAGGCAAAAGAAGTCTCGTCTCTGTCCTTGTTTGAGGGTTGGGTTGGTGCACTATCAGTCCATTTTGACCTGCACTTAAAAACTTCTGTGGTTTAGATGGTCCATTACATGCTGAAGGAATTCCTTGGTTAAAACCTAAAGGAGTTATGTTGCCTGTTGAACATGGATTAGGAAAACAAAAGTTTGCATCTCTAGTGGAGGGTGTGCTGTCAATTCTAGGTGTACATACTACCGAACTCAGACAGCTAGGTATAGCACGGAAAGGCACTGTAGAATACTGTTGATGGTCTATTGATGGGAAAGAAGATGTGACTCCAGCACAATACTCTGAATTACTAAATCTACTTTCCCTTGAGTTTGCTTGAATAACCAATGAAGACCCGTCATATTCATTGCACTTGCCTACCACAGGGACAGAAGAGGATGTAGTTAGTCGTTGGCTGCTGCCTGCACAGAATCGTGAATTATGCCTCTGGCTCCTAGGTGTTTTCCTTGGTGGACATCCCACATAGAGAGCCGCTGAAAGAAACAAAGCAAGAATCTATGAAGGCACTTCATGCTGCAAGGTTAGCAACAAGCTGGAAAACTTATCAGTTGAAGTCTTTAGGCATTAGTAATGAAATCCTAGATAACTGCTGCAGCTGGAAGCCTGATCCTCTCTCTAGCCTATAGCAACAGTTATGCTAATTGCTTTAAGTGCAAGGAAGGAACCTACCACACATTATTGACTATTGCAAAATTCACTGAGAAAACTTTACATAATTATCACAGAGGATCGCAAATAGCATGACATACCTTCCACACAAGGTTTCAAAAACTGACCATTTTCAGTACTTTCATCTCTTCGAATCATGGTATTTACAGCATCCTCTACACGGGAACGTAAGGTTTTCAAGTCCATGTATTCTGCCTGCAATCACCCATGCAACTGAAAATAAAATTCACTGCAGTGAAATGTTTGAATTCGTAATATAGTCTATTAATAGGTAAACTGATTATGTGTGTCTGACATAGATGAACAGCCTCCACAACTATAAAATTAAAATTCACTATAAAACCCCATAAAAATGATAGAAAATTTGGTACTTCTGAATTTGCTTTGGAGTACAATATCTCCTCTGCACGCAGGACCACCAAAGGCAGCTTCTTTTGCCATTCTTTATTCTGTCTTGTAGTTGGGCTATGAACCTCGTCTGCAACCCTGGAAAACATTCACAAGGTGAACAACCAATCCAAAAGTGATGTACTTCTACAATGCTTGTACAGAAAGGAATAATGAAAGATTGATGGAAGAAGAGCGTTTATCCGAAAAAGATGAAAGAGATGCTATTCCGAACACTTTTCTGAGCTGAACTCTTGGCAATCCCATGAAAAGATATTCCAGTATTTAAACTATAAGGAGCTTCAAACTTCTCTGTCACGGTGTTTTGGTTCTTAGCATAGTATCAGTTAAATGATTGACATATCACTGTAATATGATTTACTGGACTACTGTGTTTTGAATCAATTCAAGGGTAGTTGTCCATGGATGTTAGCTGGAACTAAATAAAATGAGTTTCGTCAAATTAACACAATATTTGCATTTGCACCTTGAAGGTTACAATATAACTGGTGGCAAAAGAGAGGAAGGAGAGAAGAGGAAATCAACACAATATTTGTATTTGCACCTTGAAGGTTACAATATAACTGGTGGCAAAAGAGAGGAGGAAGGAGAGAGGAGGAAAGTATTAATGTGGAATGAAATCCCAATCATTGGATATGCCATTGTAGTAGTTAGACTTGCAAGTTGAAATTATTAAGGACATCTCATAGATAAAAACCACAAGCCAAAGAGAGCCCACAAGGCATAACACCAAAACCACTAGAGATGTTAATACTAGAGTGAGGGAGGATACTATCACATCAACCCGGGGACTTGCACCCCAAATCCAGCTTCCATGGTTGGAAAAGCTTTTGGTATGGATAATGCCTTATAAACCACCTCTGTCTAGAAATTGCCACGCATGTGGGATTATTCACAACACACACAAAATTAGAAGGAAAGTAGTAATGTAGAATAACATTATGGTGGATAATAAAGTGCTCTGTAACTGATTTGAATTTGCAACCTGTTTCATTTGAATAGCTTTAACATAAGACTGGGAAGAATATTTCAGTGGGATTTGTAATGTAAGGCATATGGGGACTACTTGTAAGTTGTGACTAAAGATTTCATTCATTTTAGCGAGAGATTTGTTACACATGTTTCTCTATACATTCATGAATCCAATTACTATGGACATCCCATGGATAAAAATCACCAGCCAAAGAGAACCCACAAGGCATGACACCAAACCACTAGCAATGTTAGTACCAAAGTGAGGGAGGATGCTCATTGCTATCACATCAACCTGGGGACTTGCATCCCAAAGCCAGCTTCCATGGTTGGCAAAGCTTTTGATGCTGGTAATGCCTTATAAACCATCTCTTTCCGCAATTGCTATGCATGTGGGATTATTCACAACATATGCACACACAATTAAAAGGACAGTGTTTAGTGTAGAATGACATTACAGTGGATAATAAAGCACTAACAACATTATGGTGTATAATAAAGCGCTCTATAACCATTCTGAATTTGTGACTGTTTCATTTGAGTAGCTTTAACATAAGAGTAGGAAGGATATTTCAGTGGGGTTTGTAATGTAGGGCAGATAGGACTATTTGTGACTAAAGCTTTCATTTTGGTAAGAGATTTGTGACACGCATTTCTCTATACATCCATGACTCCAATTATTATGTACATCCCATAGATAAAAACCACAAGCCAAGAGAACCCAAAAGGTATGACACCAAAACCACTGGTGATGTTAGTACTGAAGTGAGGGAGGATGCTGTCACATCAACCTGGGGACTTGCATTCCAAAGTCAGTTTCCATGGTTGACAAAGTTTTGGGTGTGGGTAATGCCTTATAAACCACCTCGGTTTTGTAATTGCTATGCATATGGGATTATTCACGACACACATCCAACACACACATAGACAATTAGATGGAAAGTATTAATGTAGAACAACATTAGGCTGGATAATAAAGTTCTCTGTAGCTGATTTGAATTTGCAATCTGTTTCAATTGAGTAGATTTAACAGAAAAGTGGGAAGAATATTCAGTGGGGTTTGTAATGTAAGGCAGATGGGCACTAATTGTAAGTCGTGACTCATGCTTTCATTTTAGTAAGAGATTTGTGACAGAAATTTCTCTATACATTCACGAATCCATTGATAAAATTCATGACTTACAAACCAATAAGTCATAATTTACCAGGTGTTGCTATAGATTATCTCACTTTTGTGAAAAAAGCTACAACCTTGTAAAGAATAAGAGCAAAACCTTAAAAAGAAAAAGAAAAAGTAGAAGCAAGACTAAAAGTGTAGGAATGCAAGGTACTTCGCTTTCATATAACAAAGTTTGTAACCAGCAATCGTTTGGATAAAAATCAAAGGATCAAGATTAAAGCACAAAAGACAAGGTTCTTTATAGAAGTCTCTTTACTGAAAAATGGAATGACACAATCTTTACACCAGGTATTAAGAATAATATTAAAAAGGAGATGATAACATACAGGTCAATTCCTAGAGTTATCATAATTTTATTGGTAATAGATAGGAGGCTATCCCTATCCATTTCCAAGTTGACTTTTCTCATGCTATGATAGCAAGTTAGGGTGCAAGGTAAAGGTGTATACGGAAAATGTTAAACTTCATAGTATAAGTTGATTTTTTGCATCTATACGAGCAGGTACTTTTGAAAATCCAATCGTTGAAGATATTAGGATAAATCAACTTAAATTTCCATAATTGTAGATGAAATTTTCAAACCAAAGGAAAGAAATCACACTGCAAGCGATCATACATCTAAGACAACAGATTGTATCTCCTAGATAAGATAGCATGATGATAAGGAAAAGACAAAATAGCATGCTATTAGTCAAGAAATGATGGGGAACAAATTCCATTCTCAAAATGATTGTAATATGTTTCAGGAATCAAAACAATTACAAACTCAACACTGAAAAAAGTGTGGAGCATATTATTGAAAATTTGCAAGGCATGGCTCCCATCAAGAACTTAAAGCAGCCATGTAAGTGTCCTAGTCAACAATATTGAGAAAAAAATCCTTAGATTCTATCAGTCACAGAAAAATTCTAGACCAATTAACTAATAAGAGGATAAGAATGAAGGCTACTGGCAAATGTGTGTACACTAGAGACCCTTGAATAAATTTACTGTTAATATTGACATCTTATATATTCTTATGTTGGGTTTGGCATATCATATAAAAGTACAAAACTACATACGAAAGAGAAAAGTGCACTTGAAGTAAAAACATGTCAAAAGTAAATACAGAAAGCTAGAAAGAGATTCTGCCTGCAGGAATCTCTTCAAAAAATGGAAATATCACCTCTCAGTATTTTACACAGCCATAAAAATACCTCAATACACACATTTTCCTATAAACTCTTGACAGACAACCCAATCAACATTAATCTAGAGGACTGATAAATTATTAGGCAAAATGCTTCCAGAAACGGAAGCAAATAATGAGATCTGTTCTGTTTTTAGCATAATTTGGAAAATTGATTATGGTTATTAGAACGTCATGCATCTGTTATAGAATAAGATTTATCCTCATGCAATGAGCAAACCAATTTTTTATTTCCAAGGAAATCTTGTGGGGAAACCCAAGGGATGCTTCCCCACATTCGTGGATGAGATCCCTAGTAAGCCCATCGGCGTAGATTATTGCATCTAACCTATGGGGATTCAAGCTGGGCACCTACCAGCACGGAACCAGTCAAATGCCCAGCAACATTGGCAACCGCTGACAACTGGTTGAGCTAACCCCCAGGGAAATAAATGTTTTCTGACCCCTTGGCCAATAAATTTTTGAAAACATCTCCTCCCTCCCTCCTTCAAGCACTTAAGTGAGTGTGAGATTGCTGGTACCTTACCAATCGGCCCACGAGGGGCAAATATGTCACAAGCGGAGTTTGCACCTAGGTGGGGAGTACAATAACTTTTCCTCTTAACCACCCAAGCTAGACCCAATTGATCAATGAGCAAACCAATTTTACTTAAGGCATGTCGGTAATAAGAGGAGAAAGACCCGACACCTGTTACAAAGAAATGATGGCTATTGTTCAAGCCAGGAAAACGGGAGAGAATATTAGTTAGGAACAAGTTTGGAGTTCATGGTGATCATGACAGTCTTGCACTCTTTTTTAAATCGTTAGAACTTACATTCACTGAAAGAGAATCAGACAAGCAATGTACAAGCCTAAGAATTTCACATTATGTACTGGAAAGGATGGGCCTATTTAGCCGTTAGTGATTGTTCTCGATAATGCAAAATATTTTATGATTTTGACATTAGCAATGAATGGGTAACAGCTCTCACATCTCAAAAGCTGTTTAGAGAGAAAATCATGTTCTAGTTACCAACAATTACTTGCAAAAGGCACAGGACACTCTGAGGGCCCTTAAAGACTTGGCTCTTCCTTAAAATACATTGAAAATTGAAACGAGAATCTACACCAAAAAGAGACAGATTTCCTGAAAGGCTAAAGGTTTATGTACCCTACAAGAAGTCGTCCTTGAAGTCAGAAATAATGAAAAATTATAACTTCATTTTTTAGGCAGTATGGGAGTTATTAGCAGACTGGGTATCTTGCTTATGAATTCGAACTTCCCCTCAACTCAAAATTTCACAATATTTTTCAGGTTTATCCCATGAAAGAGACATTGAGACCTCACACAACACAAACAGCATTAACTCTTTTCAATGAGAAAGGCACATTCATATCTAAACCTACAATGTTGAATGAACCCAAAGACAAAAGAAAAGAATATGACAATCCACACTAAACCAGAATACTTCCTTTTGTTGTAGTTACCAGCTAAGTCACATGGTTCGGGTTCAAGTTCGGGTTCGACAACGATTAGGTTCGATTCGGGTTCGAATTTTCCAATAAGGTTCGGATGAGGTTCGACTTTAGGTACGGCTATACATATTGAATCCTAATAAAACCTCATCCCAAACCTCAATAAAATTCTCCCTAAAATTTGTCCTAAGGTTCGAATTCGGGCACGCATTCAAGTTCATTCAGGTTTGGCATTAGGTTCGGCAAACCTTGAGGTTCACCGAATTTCGAACCTCAAGCTTTAGGTTAGGCGAACCCTGTGACTTAGGTTACCAGCTAAACATACATCCCTGGAGACTGAGAAAACATCTTAGAAGCCCCTCATCATTACAGCATGCAGAATACTTTGAGGGCAAAGGCCATCAAAAGGGACAACGTGGAATGAAGTTTTGACTAGTTTACATGGGAGAATAGAAAGGAAATTCGAAATATAAATGTGGAATAAACTAAACATAATTGGGTCTCAAATATAAATGCACCAAAGAAACCCAGATAGAATGGGTGATTAGAGATTTTCCTGTATTGTCTAAAGATTATTTGTGGCAACGCAGCTCACAACAGAAGTAATTAGATATTCAAGATTTACCATCTGATTGTCTTTGCCCCTGCTTATCTGTAGACTGGAAAGATTGTCTTTGCTTAGCTTTCCTGTTTTTTTAAATTTCAAATTATGTGTAGCTATGTTGTTCCCTTATTCCAGATCTGGTTTGTCCTAACACATGCTTTCTACAAACCTGGAAGATCGAACTCCGTGCCTTCTTTATGCTCAGGACGTAATACATGATATTGTCTTCTCTTCAAATATGTTTGTCTATTGTAAACTGAACAAAGCATTTTCTCTTTGGAATCATTCATGGAATGAATCCATAAATGGCATAGGATTATGGGTTTTCACAAACCTATAATCACTGCTACACAGTATACCCTCAAGATTTGTTGCAATCTTGTAGGGGATCCATGCAACTATACCAAGGAAAGCAGACTCTAGAGTCTATGCAAACATGCCAAATGACCATTCTATTTGGTATTTTTCAAGTAGAAACAGTGGCCTTGACCACTTTCGATAGAAGCAAGTCTTTGATGGAAAATGTACATCATAGAGGTAATTTACTAATTTGAGAACTAATGATAATCTACCATTGCTGCTTCATTTTGTAAATTAGATATTATTCTCCAACATGACTTCCCCAATAGTAATGCATATAAATCTGCCGTCACCTTGGTGTTGAAGTCTGATATTTGGTTTTGTGATTACCTACTCATAGGAGAAGCATCTCTAATTGATTAATTTGGTACTCTGGCTTCAGTTTATTATATCCATCCTGCCCAATAAGCATAGTTCCAGAATCCACACTCATCCATGTCTTCCAATATGGACCACATTGGCAAATTAGGGTGATTTAAGTTGGTTCTTGATGCAATATTCAAGCCTTTGCAACTGTAATCTGCCATGCTAATCTGTCCCAAAATAAAATTAACTGAACACATCTCAATTCAGAATTTTTTTAAAGTACTTTCCAGGGCACTTTAAAGAAATTATTGGTTCAGATCTTATTTCAGTACAAAATAAGAAATTAGTTTAAAACTTTACTCAATTTAGCTAGTTTTCATTATTGATGAAGTGTGACCCTAAGAAAGATAATTTATTTTTTTTTAATCTAAATTAACTTAAAAGCCATTTAAGAGTTGTTCAATCATAAATATATAAAAATATTAAATAACCTGCTGTGATAGCCGAGTGAACCTCATTTCTTTAAATCAAGTCATCAGGCACTTTGACATGGCATCTGTAAAGGTAGGATCTGCTCTCTTTTAAGGGCAGATGAAGGTGGACTAATGGGCATTTACTGTTCACCCCCTGCTCTTTGCTTTTAAACATGCCTTGGGTCACCATGATCATCATGAGTGAAATTGTAAACAGATAGATCATGACGATCAAAAATTAGTAAGTGGCCCATGCATACCTCCCAAGCTATGGTGAGAGAACACAGATGCCTCATAAGCATAAAGTTAAGTTTGAGCCCTGGGTTTTGTCAACTCAAAATCAAAGTCTGCCAGGAAAAGCAAAAAACTAAAAACCAATTCAGACAGGTGTAATAATTTAAGTGTTTAATGAGTTAATTACTAAACTATGCATTTTCTTGATCTCCTTCTCAAGTTACTTTAACTTTCCTCTTTTAAGAAAGATATAATCAAGTGCAGATGGCTCTTGGTAAACTCTTTCAATCTAAAAATTTGGAAAAGTGTGTTGAATAAAAAACCAGACCCAAGAAACCTTCTTCTATGGGAATTTCTGAGTGTTGGTTCTGATTGAAAAAAAGTGCTTACATCCACCTGTACAAAGTAAGGTATCGACCAAAATCTACTTCTCGGGAAAGTTTATTTGAGGAGGTAGTTTATGCTAAGCTCATAATAAACCAAAATCTACTTCTCAGGAAAGTTTATTTGAGGAGGTAGTTTATGCTAAGCTCTATAATAAACTAAAATCTATTTTATCTTAAATTTACAATTTTGTCACAAATCTCTATTATAAATTTGTACTCCATATAATATTCTCATCTCCGATTCTGCCACAAATTTTTATTATAAATATGTGCGCGTTATTGGTAATACAAAGACACACCCGTTCCTAAGACAGACACACAGTTTTGGAGTCACCATTTCCTTACGAGCAGATATCTCTACCTTTTATTTAGCTGTGTGCTCGTATCAATAGTTGTCCAGAATGCAATGCAGTAGCATCAGCTTCTGTTTAATGTCCCATACATAGTGCATAATGAATATAAAAATTCATCATGATGGCACAAAGGAGAATAGGAGAAATACCTGAATATCTCCTGTATCAGGCTGCCCCTCAAGGGATGGTGGCTGTCACTATGCCATGCTCTCCTGATACACTCATAAGGCCTGGGTCCTGGCCTTGGCATTCTCTAGAATCACGGCTTCCTAATTGCAATGGCCCAATTGCACCAAGAAACTCGATCTGAAGCTACCCAATAATCCTACAAGAACTTGGAGTCCCCTATATGGGCTTCAACATTCCAGAGACCCATTACTAGAACTGTACTTTGTATCAACAGAAAATGTCAATTGGGTTTTGTCAGAAGCGCTATTGGAAGAGACCCAAATGAACAAACATTGAAAAAATGGAGCGGCTTTTGTGGGTTCAATTTGTCTGAGGCCAAAAACCTGATGCTATGCAAAGCTTTTGCACATTGTTCCCCATCTCTCTCCAAATCACATCCAAATGACATGACATGTTATGCAATCAGACTTCATGTGGAGGAGCTTCCTTTCATTATGAAGTACAGCCTTCCATGAAACCCACGGCCCCAATATCTTTCTTTTGATCCCCTCTTCACATCTATTGCTCTCATGGTGGGACAATTTCTTTCATGTTTCCATTATTTGTCCCCTCAGGATCTTTTTACGGAAGAGTGGACCAAATCTTACTCAGTGCCATATTACTATGATGAGATTTCATTGACATTAACATTTACTCTCATCCACTTTACTTTGTCCCACTCAGTGTGGAAGTGTTTTTACCATTCTAAAATCTTCTCTTTCTTTTTATTAAAAAATTATTTTTAAAATATCTTTAAATACTTTCATTACAACATTGCATATTAAAAATCTCCTAGTATGGGTTCACTTGCTTTACTCCATTCCCTTGAGTTCACTTACTTTACTCCATCCCCATACTCCATAATAGTGAATTCACTTCCTCTTTTAAAGATTATATCCACAATCTTTAATAGATAAGATTATATTGTAAAATTATATAAAATTTAATATCTTATAATTTTAAAAATAATTAATAATATAGTTAAAAATTAAAAATTTATTTTTTATATAATTTTTTTATTTTAAGATAATCTATAAATTTGAAAAGAAAGTTTATATTGAATATATGGAAACAATGAGATAAAAAAAATTAAGCAACTAAGAGGTCAAATTTGTCTATCAAAAATTAGAAATCAGAAGATATAATTACACATACAATAAAGTTGGTTAAGAAAATGATATAAGTAAGAGTAGATGGTTAAAAGTAATGTTAAATAGACTAAATCTCAAAAAGTAAATCAAATCCATGATAAAGGCCTTGTGATTATACCATCAACTGTGGAAAATGAGACACATAATGTAATCTCATGAAGGGATTGGTAAAATATATTTCTCTATCCTTCTTTTAATTAAATAACAAACATTCTTTCTATAACACAATATTTCACTCACTTTCTACTTTATTGACTTAGTTTCTCAAAACATTTTTATTCAACAAAAAAATGTTGACTCCCTCTTTTTACCAACTCAATCTCAAAAATATCTTCTCTAACTTCAAAAATCCTCTTAAGCAAACACTTACTTTATAATCACTTAAACACATTTCTCTCCCTAATTTCTATATAATTGCATTATTTCTCTATCCTCTCTATTTAATTCTACAATTGCTTATGATATATATTTCTAAATACATATAGATCTCATTAAATATATACTTTTAAATATAAATAAATTAAAAAATTTACAATCACTTCATTACCTTTAGTTTTTCTCCTCTCTTGTAATTGTAAGTTTTATAACTGCATAATTATTTAATATATATTTTTAAATATAAATAAATCATTTTAATTGCATTATTTTCCCCTCCTCTTCATTATATATTTTTATAATCATTTTACTATACATTTCATCTTCTTCATCATTATAATTACAAAATTTACTACTATAATTGTTTATTTACATATTATCTTGAAAAATTATAATTATTTCATTGTATTTTTTTTCTTCTTCATCATTATAATTACAAATTTTACCAAAAAAATTACTAATTTAATTTTTTATTTATAATATATTTTTACACAAAATTTACCTAGGAAGTCCCACCCTTCTTTTTCATCTTTTAAGGGTGAAAATCCTTGATGGACATCATCACCACTTTGGCCTGAATTGACAGTTTCATGCCCAAATGATGCAAGTGGACAAAGGCATAATAGAGAATAGCAGGTGTTGAATACTTTGAGGGAGTCATGCCCCCACTTTGATTCTCTTTATGTGAAAGTGCACTTATGCCAACATATGTGTCCATTCGTGCAGGCTCATAGGGATGCACATCAATGCCTTCTCTACCTTTCTATTCACGTAACTTTATCCAAAGTGTATTGGGGAGTGCCATAATTGGACATCCCATTTCACCAAAATTTGAGTGGAGCTTTTTTTCCTTTTGTATTGGGTAATGCTATAACTGGACTTCCCATTTAACCATATAATATAATTTAACCATATAATGTAATTTTGAGTCCAGTTTTTCTTTGGGGGATCCACCACCCACT
>SNQJ01S0100055.1:0-20097 GCA_010110895.2 Picea sitchensis | reverse complement strand
CTTAGAGTAAGTATCCCACTAGTCTTTAACATGGGGAACGACCTTGAGGAGTGCAAAAGTGATATTTTCCCTATCGGAAAAATTGTGGACCGAAAAATACCCTTCGGGCAGATTCAACCATTTATCTATAACATACACATCTATCAGTCCTTCAAATAATCGAATATCAAAATTTACCTGTACCTTGAAGGGCATTACATGGCCTCTTGATGAAGATGCTTCTCCTATGGGTAGTCGTCGAAGGATCTGCACGAAGTTGTCCATCATTTCGTTCCTTTGTCACGTGAGGGATTATTTGAGAAACATTTTAATAGGATCTCCTACTCCATCATCTTTCTTTTCATCCCTCATGGGCTGTTGTCGGGCTCAGCGCAACCGATCTTGCAATGGATCGATTGGTTTGAGTCCCAACTTCTTCTACCCAGATCTCATCGGGGACATGCACAAAGAAAAACAAATGAAGAGCAGACCACTTTGATACCACTAATCTGGATTTAGGAGCGGAACAAATTAATTAACATATTGAATACAATAAACATAGAGATATGAAGAATAACACAGATATCCAGTGAACAATATCTTTTATTGAATAATGAAATAGGTTGAAACTGTAAAACTGCAGAAGTGAAACACTTGCTCAAATGGTGGTAGCTATCTCTGAGAAGAGATGTGGCTGCTACACACATCCATCTAAGTAGAATGAATTACAATGAGGCTCTAGAGGCATTTTTGATATTAATCATGAATGCAAAAACCCTAGACATTGAAAAACCTAACCCTAGGAGGTGAAACGTCAAAAGTCATGTGGGCCCCTATGGGTAAGTTGGTACCTCAACTTCCCGTGGTCGTAACATTTGCATACGACCTTTGTTTTAGGCGCGTGATAGCCCATTGGAAAGGTCTTTCAGAGAAATACACATTCTACCATCAAACTTTGACTCATTTTATAGTTTGACTATGGCGAGCCAAAAAAACACTATTTAGGCCTCTAAAACAACCCTGGAAGTACAACAAGATGTGCTGACATGAAAACATACAAAAAAAGTCAGTTGGAATAGGTGAGAGGCCACCAATATCCACCTGGAAGATGTGTAGGGCTTCAGAAAACCCCAGAAGTGTAGAACCCACAATTACAAAGAAGTACAAAAGAACGTGCTAAACTAAAATCAGACAAGAGGAGCCAGTTGGAATAGGTGGGTGGCCACCAATAGCCGACTGGATCAAGAGAATATGCAACCACATGTGGGTTTTAGAGGACAAAAGCCACAAGAAAGAGTCAAACCGTATGGAGCTTGTCGTATGGACTTTCTGTACATATCCGTGGGTCACGTAAGGGAAATTCATAGATATCTGCGGGTCAAATAAGGGAAAGTTGCGGATATCCGTGGGTCACAGAAGGACAAGTCGTGGATGCCTTGGGAAATGTGCCAGAATAGGTCATACATTAGCACAAGCATTTCCAGGTTTGTCTGCAGTGTATACTTTTCTTAGTGGGATATCATCCCTATTATGAGAGCCCTGATTTGACCTTAATAAAAGCATCATTAGGATGGTTTTTTCGTTGGGGTTTTTCCAAGGGTTTACCCAAAAATATTGGTGTTTATGTGTGCTTGATTTGGTTTCCTTGTTTATGCTTCCACTACATGTTTAGTTGATTACTCCACTGTGCTTTTAGTAGATGAATTGATTTTATTTGAGCTAACTGTCAGGTGTTGAGTAGAGTGGTAAAAGATCAATATGGTATTTGTGCATACCAAGGGTTGAATCCGCTTGGAAAATTCAACATTATCAATTGAATAAAGAATGTGTTGCTCTTAATATCACCACATTGTGCTATTAATTCATCTATAAAAATGGACCAAGAGACAATTAAATCCTTTTTTAGTTCACAAAGCCATGGCTACTAGACAAATTGATCACATTCAAAATACAAGGATATAAGAGTTACCTTTTTAAAATTTGGCAGTTGGATGTAGATCAAAGAATTGCTCCATATGAAATATCCATGTTATAGGATATTTACCATCAAATTTCTTGATATTGATCTTAGGAATTAAGTATTTCCTTGGTCCGTAGTTGAACCCCCGATGATGTGGATCTTGGAGTGATGAATGATAATGATTCTAGGACTTAATCTTCATGTCCTCCAAGTGTGTTAAAATATTCCCCATATGTGATTGTCGTTTGTTGTAGAGGCATTTTGAAAAAGTTTCGGGATTTTCACCAAAAGGAAGTCATAGGGTAAAAGGCGATTAGAAGATGGACTAGAGAGCATGATGGGAGTGGATGCTAAGGAGCACTACAGAGCAGCGTGATGAAGGTGGAAAATGGTTATAAACCATGGGGTTTTGGGACATTTTGTCCACTTTTGTAGTGAGTTTTGGGGGACATCATGTCCACTTTTGTAATCAGATTAGCTCTATTGGTATGTATAAATATGTAAGAAAGGAAATAGCGTGGGTGTGTGTGAGAGAGTGTGATGGTGCATGTAAGTTGTGAATTCTTTTTGGTAAGAGAGTGGAGTGAAGGAAGACATCTGTAGTATGACTGAGGAGTGAACTCACACTATAGAAGAATGGCTAGGTAGGTTTGTGTTAAAAAACTAGGATCACAAAGCAATAAAATAAAACAAATGTGGAAATAAAACACAGAAGATACACAATACAAAAGAGACATAGATATATGTGGTTCACCCAGTGTGGGCTACGTCCACCATAGAAATTGTCAGGTCCTTCCTTTATTATTATCCAACAAATGAAGGGATACAACCTACAACACACCCATTGTAACTTCCTCTTCTTTATCTCACAGTCTCCTCTCTCAGAATACAATATTCACAATGATACATAGTCGCAATACATTTCCCTCATAAAAGAGGGTTACCTTCTAGGGAAAAAAACCCTAACATAACTTCTACCATTAGATCTGCGACCTTATAATGAACGGTCCATATTTACTATGAAATTACAATAAACATTTACAAGGAAAATTTTCCTTCGGGGGCTTCGCCCCTGAACCCCCGCTAGGGGTCCTCTTGCCCACAGACCCTGTAGGGGGGGCAACCCCCCCTTGCACTCCCCCACATCGAGGAGTGTACATTCTTCCGAGGTGAAAATTCTTCATGGGGTATAAACACGACTGAAAACAAAGACCTATGAATCAAGAAGATAATCAAGCTCCACAACCAACAATATTTCACTTGGAGAATGATCTCAACAACTCCACCACTGCTGTATATGATGGAATATGATCCTTCTTGGACCTGGAAAATTTCTCATCTTCACCTTCATGCTTGAAGACCAACTAAAACTGAGCAGGAACTTAGTTTCTCTCTGGTTACTCCCTTTGATAACATGTCTATAGGATTCTGGCTAGTGTGTATCTTTTCCAACTTCAAATGTCCATCTTCCAAAACAGATCATATGAAATGGTACTTGAGATGTATATGCTTAGTCTTCAAATGGAGGGATGAGTTATTTGCAAGATGAATGGCACTCTCACTATCAAAGTACAACCTTCTATTCTTCTGGTTCTTTCCCAATTCCTCCATAAACCTCTGTAACCAAATCATTTCTTTACTAGCCTCTAGAGCAACAACATACTCTGCTTCTATTGTTGAAAGTGAAACAACCTTTTGTAGTTTTGAAATCTAACTTACTGTTGTTCCACCTATAGCAAAAACATACCTTGTGGTGCTCCTCCTACTATCTTTATCACCTGCCATATATAGATCAACATATCCATGTAGAACAATGTCTGAACCTCCAAAACATAATGCATGAGCAACAGTACCTCTCAAATACTTGAGAATCCACTTTACTGCCTCCCAATGTTCTTTACCTGGATTGTTCATATACCTACTCACAACTCCCATTGCATGTGCAATATCTGGTCTTGTGCAAACCCCCGAACCCTTGGGCCCCCCAACCAGGGGGATGGACCCCTTAGACCCCGCAGGGGGGGTAACCCCTCCCTGCACTCCCCCACGTGGAGGAGTGTACATTCTTCTGGGGTATAAAGTCTTCATGGGGTATAAACACGGCTGAAAACAAAGAACTTTGAATCAGGAAGGTAATTAGGCTCCACAACCAACAGTTTGGGATGATAATAATAATAATAATAATCTATTTTTAAGGTCACGACCAAGCCAGACACCAAATTGGTGTAATTATTGTTGCATATCTTGTAGCATGGTGTACAGTTGTAAGAAAGATATTAATGAATAATATAAGAAGCCAGTCATTGTGGATGTAGCCCAATTTGGGTAAACTATGTAAATCTGTGTGTTATGTTGTGTTTGCAATATATGTTGTTTCCTAGTTTATGTTGAATGTATGGATCACATATGATGTTGTAATGTGGCGCATAGTTTATGTTTCATAACAAAGTAATTGTTAGCTATAATAACTATGCACATGAGTAAAGGAACCGAATGATGCCTCACTTCCCCTCAGCATTGCAGAACCTTGGTTCCTACAACCCCCCTAGATGCCTCGGGTGAGACTTCACTTGCTCTGTAGGTGATGTCGAAAGGACCGATGTCTAAGGGTTTTGTTGGTAATTGAATGCTTAACCCTGGGTCTTCCCCCTATGCGCCAATAAATGGTTCTGTTGTTGGGACCGAGAACTGTAATTGAGGGAAATATTTTGGAGGATAAATAGAGAAGAAATTGAAGAATGGATGGAAAGGAAGCAACGAGAATTTTCCAGAGAACATAATAAAAATCCAAGGATTAACGACGAACAATGGTTACAGAGGTATGTTTTCTCAGATCTGCATAAAATTTTCTTTGGTGAATTTTCGATTATCTTGACTAAATGGTTAGGAAGTCTAGTAGAGAACATGGGGAGATATAGAGCTAAAGCCTCGAGAAATTGGACCCCTAAACTGATCAGACAACTCATTACGGTAAGTAATAAGGTTTCTCATGCAATAGATTTATGGTTGAATAATATACTAGGGGGATATATTACTGAATTTGTAGTAGATTGTACCTAGTCCTATAGTGTCGTGGAGAGGGACTTCTTCAAGGGTTTGCGCGAAAGATATTTGAGTGCATTATCTACTTCGATAAAGATGTTACTATGTGATAAGAATTTCATGAATATGGAGTTTGATAGCTAAACACCTTCGCGCACATAGGGTAACTGGGGGATGACCGGAGGACGGTTTGAGAGTGGGAAGGATGAGTACGAAGCGGATGGGTTGATGATCCCAAGAGAAGACACTAACTTAGATGGAGAGATTGGATTACTACATTGTGGGAAAAGGTTTAGATACAATAAGAAGGAGACTGTGGTTGGAAAAGGAGAGCAACACATAGAATTCAAGGAAAGTGACCCCTGCATAGAGCTTCAGATCACAATGCATAAAGAAAGGAAAAGGAAAGAAGGAGACCCTCAGTACTACTCAATATAAGGAAGTCCACTTAGATTGGAATTTGTGTTGAACCAATTACCCCTTGTGCATCATTAAGAATTGAAGCAGGAACCGAGGATTGTTCAAGAGCAATTGTAATAAGTGGAGGAAGCCAGAGTAATAGTTATAATAGTTGGAGCAACACAACAAACCAGAGCCAGTCAACATCACCAAAGGTAAGTGCACCACCTACTACAATGGCGGGGGTATACCATACATTGAGAATGCCTGAGTTTCAGGGAACATGGTCGAACGAACTTGAGAAACATTTATTTGTGTGCGACACAATATGGACTGTGAAGAATGTCTAAGACAAGGCGACGAAAATTACACAGTTGGCCATGATGTTTAAAGGCAAAGCACTGTTATGGTATATGATGTTTTAGACAACTACACTAACCGATCAATCAAGAAATTTAGCAGAAAATGGACAAGCATTGCTAAAAGAATTTAGGAAGCCAAAATTCAAATTTCAATATATTACCGAGCTAAAGGAAATTAAGCAAGTATAGAACGAGACAATGTGGGATTTCGACCAGAGATTTAAATATGTAATGGGTAGTTTAACCTTTCAGATTCCTGACGAACAACATCAGGAATGACTTATAGCAGGCTTATTACCCCACATTTGCTGTCCGTTAACACAGTAGAAGGTCACGTCACAACCTGATGCGTTGGAAATCACGATGAAATTAGAAGCATCTCCTATAGGAGATGACGCAAGTAGAGTCACAGTTGGTTGCACTGAGAATTCAATTATCAGAGATAACGAAGGAAAAGGAGAAGCACAAACATGATTGGTGTATAATATGAAAGACAAAAGGCCATAGAAAGGAAAAAGTGTTCAGATTTCACACAATATAAGGCCACAGGAGAACCGAACCCGTTCGATGGGGTACTACGAGATATGTAATATGTTGGGGCATCATTTGACTACTTGTCCCCTACTGCAAAAATATCTAAGTACCCAAGAAATTTTTTCTGTAACTTTTGAAAATTGGTAGGACATGATGAGAAATACTGCCACACATTCGACTTGATGAGAGAGCACACTTCAGATGCATACAAAATTCAGGAGAAAAATGTCACAGCAGAAGGAGGAATTCCACCGTATAACATTCTAAGGGGATTTAATCAGAGTGGACGTAGAGGTTTTGATAGAGGTCGAGGATGTCGAGGATTTGGTCAAGGAGGCATAGGACTGATAATATTTTATAACTTCAATCAACCAGGACATTTAGCAAGAGATTTCCCAAATCCTTACACGACATGTATGCATTTCTATCAATTGAGGACATTTATCAAGAAGACTGTGCTCAATAGATAGCAAATTGGAAAGTGGGATGGAATCATAACCAACATCAGAAACAAAATTAGAACCATAACTTGCAAATGGTAGCCACCGAAGAACGTGACAATCAACCAAAAGTAGCAACTTTTACATGCAGTGGAACGAGAACTGGGCCAAATGCTATAGATAAAGGAAAGGGAGTAGAACAATGGATAAGAAAAGTAGTTGAGCCCATGTCAACATTCAATCCGCAGGAAGAAAAAGAGACTTATTAGCAAGCAAGGAAAGAAAAACTAGGGCCAGACTAGATAGCTTCAATGTCAAAGACACCACCCGTATATGATATGCCACTGGAGTAGGATCACACTATTCCAGATAGACCAATCAAGAAGGTAAATACTTTGAAGTACTTTCTAAAAAGCTATTTAGAATTGATGCAGGATGAGACAACATTGAATACACTGCGCAAGATGATTGATCAATTTACACAAGATAAAGAAGTACCTATAATGCAAAAGTAATGAACCAAGTCTTGTGTAAGAAGAGGACAAACAAAGAGTTCAGATTAAGTACACAGATAAGAGAACATGACATGGATAATGTAATCTTGGAATTAGGATCAAATGTGGTAAATGATGGGGAAACCGAAGCAATTTTGGTCGACTCTTTAGTTAAGGTTGGTTAACCAGCACAAGCTAATACTAATCAAGAGACTGGTAGGAGTATCTGTGAACATAGATGGAGTGCGTAGTGTAGCTGAATTTGAAGTCATCGAGATTGTGGATAACAACTAGCCATACCTCGCTTTGCTTGGAATAGATTGGGCATTCGACAATCAGGAGATAATAAACCTGGAGAAAATAGAGATGGTTTTTGAAGGAGGAGGCTTAAAAATCACTGCGCCATTAGACCCTATGAAGGCAAGAAGATATGTGGAGCCTGCAAGAAAGGAAACTGATAACTTATATAATATGATGACACAAATGGATGACTATGCCAATCCCACTGCATATGGTGCACTTAGTTGGAGAAGCATAAGCTCTTGCACATTAGAATCAGACGAAGGAATTGAACACTGACAACACCGTTTTCATGAAGTATCGACCAGAAGGTGTGCACACATTTCTCGCTCTTTGTGCTAGATCGGAATAGAGGTATGCGATACACCAAAGTTCGATGGATTAACTGAGGTAAGTTATTTTGTTAATGAATTTGAGCTATAGATACTTTAACAACACAAATGATTAGCTTTAGATGTTGCAATGAGAGTGACCCCAACGAGATGGTGGGAAACCCACAAGGAAGGGATAAAGGATTGGCAACATTGTAAAAGGTTGATACAAATCAGGTTTCGAACATAGGATAATATTCTAAAGTATACATGTATGAGCAACCTAAAAGACCATGTGGCGTGATGTATGACAACTTGGAAGCAAGTTCCAAATCAGAAATGGATGCAAAGGTTCATACATATGTTAGAGGAAGTTCCCAGGAATTGGTACTCAGAGCTAGAAGTGCGCAGGGGAACAACGAACTGGGAGGAGATCATCTAAAAATTTAAGGTAACATTTACTTTTGAAGCTGAGTCAACTTTAGTTGGTGTAGTCTTACAAGTCATTAGAGGAAAAAATTTCATGGAAGAAGGACACGTAGAATTAGTACCTACATATAGTGCACACAGAGAGTCTGCGACAACTCATGAATTATTGGAATGTTATAACATTACCAAGGATGAAAAATATGAAGAATACCTAAGAAATGTACATGTATAAAAAATGGAAAGGGAACATGATGCAATAGGTCCAAAACTTGAATCTGACGCATACACGAATCCCTTAAGAGTGCGAAAAGTGAACATTGGCACGGAGGAGAAGCCCAAGTTTGCAAACATTGAGGATTATTGGAATGATGAGACCATGGAAAAGATCTTATTGTGTGAGTATCAAGATATTTTTCCAACCACATTTTCAGAGATTAAGGTGTTATAGAAAATTTTTCCCCCCTCCCCATGCAACTTGCTTGGATGGCCTTTCCATTTCCCTATGCAGACTTGAAGTCCCTTTTTGTACCTTCCAGGGCCAAAAAATCATATTTTTCCACATATACGCACCCTATCAGTTAGGCAACAAGCATATATGTAGGTTTCTCCACTACAGCCCGTGTACATCGGGTTTTGTGCTCAAAATTAAAAATTATGTTGGGTTTCCATGCCATGTCATGAGATCCATGATCCTTGACCTTCCATATACTGGAAACGCTCCGACTCGGCCTTTCAATTCCATTTGAAGGATACAAATTGAGCCATATCCAAGCCTTGAAGTAGAGAATTCAAATTTGAGAGCAAATATACTTCGGAGAAATTTCACTTCACATTGAGTCTGCATCCCTTTATCCTTGAAATTTTGAACTGATTATTCAGCCCCCAAGCTCTTCCTTCTTTGTGATGGAGAACCTCATTGTCTCCTTTATATGAGCTTGTCATTGGTGGCGGATTGAAGTGGTGGAGGCCCACCTGGAGGGACTTAGTTTTTTCGGTTCCGATATGTGCTGTTGCAGAAGTTTGTCACCTACATACGCTTGCTAATTATTTTAATAGAATACTCTTTTCCTATCCAATTGATATCTTGCAAATATTTGAATTATTATTCCATGGGCATATTTTTCATGAAAATTAATGTATTATGCTAGTCTATATGCTAACACTATATATCACCATATGCTTGCGTATCTTGGTTGTTGAGGAAAAGTTGCAGGTATAAAGCTTTGAGTTGCGTTCTCAATGATGGTCTTCATCAAATGTCTGAATGAGGTAGGCTCTTGGCCTTGTCTTGTTAGGATTTCATTTATATAGCATACTTGGGATTAGAGTTGATTTCTGTGTGTCATTCCTTCTGTTGTGGTTTACCCCAGGCCATAGAGAGATTTTCCTCGTAACATAAGTGTATAAATGGGGAACTAGGCGAGATGACTATTCCGCTAAAACTAGATGCTAAACCAGTGAGACAGAGACCTTACAGGTTAAA
Organism: Picea sitchensis; assembly: GCA_010110895.2. Taxonomy (NCBI): domain Eukaryota; kingdom Viridiplantae; phylum Streptophyta; class Pinopsida; order Pinales; family Pinaceae; genus Picea; species Picea sitchensis. The sequence goes on along the minus strand of SNQJ01S0100055.1, from coordinate 10,364 downwards.
TCCAAAGTATACGGAAAAAGTGAAAGTAGAACTTGAAAGGATAATATAAGCTGGTATAATTGAGCCCATCGCAGAATATGAATGGATAAGTCTGATGGTGCTTCAAGATAAGAAGGAGGGGGGTATTATAATTTGTGAGACTTGAGAAAATTGAATGATGCTTGCTTGGATGACCCATTCCTGACCCCCTTTACAGATGAAGTATTGGAAAACATAGGAGGACAGGAGGCCTATTCTCTCACCGATGAATTTTCAGGATACCATCAGATAAATATTTCACCAAAAGACAGACACAAGATGACATTTGTGATGGAGTGGGGAAGCTTCGAGTACATAGTGATGTCGTTTGGTTTAAATAATGCACTTGCTGTGTTTTCTAGATTAGTTCACTAGTAAATTTGGGTATTTTTGCAACGACCATTTTGATGCTCTTGTGACGTTATGTCGTGGATATTGCGACGAATCTTGGGCCCCTAAAACATCGCTTCATGTTCCATCGCAAGTGTGATGAACCTGAAATAACATCGTAAGAGTGACGACCCAAGAAGGTCGTCACAAGAGAGATGACCTACGGAGGTCATCGCAAGAGAGACGACTTACGATGCTTGTTGCATGAGAGATATCCAATGGTCATCATTGCAAGAAGGACAACCAAAGATGATTGTCGCAAGAACGACAATTGAGGATGATCGTCACATGAATGACAACCGAGGATGATCGTCGCAAGAGAGACAACTGACCTATCCTAGTTTCTGCAACGAAGAGTTCATCACAAGAGAGATGAATTATTCATACGATCGACGATCCTCTTCCTCGCAAGAGAAATGATGAATGGTCGATAGTTGCGGAAAACTATTCATACTATCGATGATCCTCTTCATTTCAAGAGAAACGACGGATGGTCAATAGTTGCGACGAACTATTCATACTATTGACGATCCATGCCATTGCAAGAGCGACGAAATATATCTATTTAAAAAAAATATTAAATATTAATGCAAGAATGAGGTGTGTGGATGTTGGTATGGTCATTCTTTGCAAATATTCCATATGCATATCTTTTTTCTCTTGATGCAAGCACTAGATTATGAAAAAAAAAGTTATGAAGCTATTCAGAAAAACAAAAACAACAAGAAGTCATCACTAATACTAACTACCATTCATTTGTAGGGAGACACATAAACCATATTTCATGCAAGTCCTAGAAAGATAAAAGAATATTTGCGAGTACTTTTTGAAGATTTAATCATTTCAAGGTTTCTACAATATATAACCTATACAAAATCCTAGCAATTTTCGAGCAGAAAACACATGTTTCAAAAAAAAGCAATAAAAAGTCACAGAGACACTTGGATGGATAGAAGCAGAGAAAAAAGAAAAATAGAGAACAAGGAACTACATTATGTCACATTACTTCGACTCTTTCAATTTTCAAACTGCAGTAACAAATTTACAATGAAAAATAGAGAACAAGGAACTACATTATGTCACTTTACTTCATTTCTTTCAATTTTCCAACTGCAGTAACAAATTTACAATGCAAAAGAATACGAAAAATTTAATCTGACATTTGACAAAAGTTATGATATACAACGTCAATAAATGATATACACATTTTCAGAATCCAGTTTTACCTTTCTAGCTAAACAAGTCCCTAGGAATAGGCGTGGAAACAAGGGTTGCATAGTGAGAGGACTTGTTTACCTTGCAATCCATCATAGTTAAGAATCAAAATCATAAATATATAAAAGGGAAACGTCAAACTCTTCTTTAATATATTCATATCATTTGAAGAAGCAAACCCAATTATAAAATCTTGAGGAAATAGACTACTACAATTTGTAGGGATTTCAAAATAAGTTGGAACCTTTGGGAAGGCCTTTGATGAAACATACAAAAGATAAGTGGAAGAATCCATTTTTAGTAAGTCCCGACACCTTACATGTTAAAAGATAGCCACATTAAGTGGAAATCATAACTATGCAGTGAACACTATGCAATACAATAAGAGAGTACTCTGAAATTGTATGTTGTGGCTTCAATTTTTTTCATTCTATATTTATATTATTTTTCTTTGTCATGGTTACGATATGATTCAGTCACAAAGGATATAAAAATTTACAAACGCAAATGCATTCAAACCTCAGTGAACGTGTAGGGCAATTAAAGTGGAAAAGAATTTCCAAAAAGCCTAACATATTGACATAAAAACATTAAGCATTTGGATGCAATGTGCATTGCATTGAAAAACAATAGAATTTATCCATCAATTCTGTTATCACTCCATAATTTCTCTAGGCTGAGAAAAGAAACCCAGAGGTAACCAAAAACCAACTTTAGAAACTGGAATCTAACCCTTCCAGTCTCAGAGAGGGCTCTCTCCCAAATCAGTGACTGAAAGGACTGATTTGATTTTTGTTTCTTGAGGTTAGGTCCTTGGATTGTGAATAAATTTTTGGATGGGATTTGATGTTTAAGCCTGTGAGAAATCCATTGGGAATGGAGTCAAAAGTTTGAAGCTTATGAATATGTGGCTAATCTGTCAATTAATGGGAAAAGACTTGAGAGGCAAGATATACACTAACTGTGTGTTGGTTTAATTTAAATGTCATTGTAGTAGAAAGGACAGAAGCAAAACATAAATCAATACTTTAAGAAATCATATTTTGAAATTTCTTAAACTGTTTTAGCAGAAGAAAACACCATTGATATTCTAAACTATGCGACAGAGCATCGACATGAAGAATTCTAAAACAATATTTTAAATTAATATCATTCAGATATGGAAAGAGAGCAATAAATTGAAAGAAGAACATACACTGAAGTGAACATGCTAGATAGTCATTGACACATGAATCTCTGAAGCAAGACTGGATCCTAAAAGCCTTGGATCACCCAACTTTATTAATTATTCAGGAAAATATTACAGTACAAAGACTCTCATAATACTCAATTCATCATCTCCTAGCCTTTGTACGTTATGTGTTACAATATTTATAAAAACCAATGAAATTCGGTTTGAAACTGATTTACAAAAATAGAGAAAACTAGTTCAGAAAATCAGGATCCTTGAGATATTTCAGCAGCTTTATCCTTATCTTCGCCCCTTTGACCTTGGTAGTATCTTAATCTGATCGGTTGATGTCTAGACCCATACTCTATTGACAGTTGGATGGTCATTTACTAGGACCTAGAAAATTACATTTAGTTTTACCCAATATTACTATTTCCTTCCACTGTAATTCAGAAGGAATATCATAATCCATCATTTCTTTTATTAAAATTTCCAAATTGATGCAAGAGGCATACGACATGAGAGGCATGCCAGATTTTATTATCTTAAATTTATTCAAAATTTCAAAATCTGTGGCTAACTTTTCTACCATAGTTGCCCCCTTTAAAACTTCATCTAAGTCTTCAAATCTAGAGTGATCCATCCTCGCTTGTGTCAAGAGTGCATTGTAGGCTTCCTGTTCATGTAAATTTCCCTTTCCATCCCAGAATGATGGAAGACCTTTGATAAATAGTTCTTCAAACAAATCCTTAAAATCTTGAACACTCCTTTCCAATTGGGCTTCTTTATTCTGGATTGAGTTCGAGAGGTTGTGCTTGGTTATGATTCTTCTAGACCATGTTATCAAAACAGTTCTATATTTAACCCCAATTGTCTGCAAACTTGATGAAGGAATTGTATTAAGGAGATTGATAACGTTCTGGGCCCATTCTGCTGGTCTTTTTGATAAAGTTTCATTAATAACTGTGCATCTCTGTTTAGCCAAAACTGTAGTGTTGTCCTCATCATTAACAAAATTTAGACATGTCCCGAGTTTTGTAACCTCAACTGATATGGAGTCCCGGATGATCTGCTTGGCTCCTTGTAACAAACTTTTTCCTTTAAGCCTAGAGTTTAGCTTATTCACCTTTTCATGAAGAACTGCATTTTCCTTTTTAAGTTGTGATACTCTTTCATCCATTTTCTTTGCCTCTTGTTCCATTTTCTTGATATTCTCTTTAAATTTTTTGATTTCCCCATCCTTTAAGCTAACATGAGACATTGCCTGGATAATGTCTTTAGTGCCTGGTTCACTTTCAATAGTAGAGGGTGTAACATAGGTTACACCAGAAGACAAATCTATGACTCTAGTTTCCATTTCTGTCTTTTCTTTTGACCATTCTAATTTTTTCCTTTTCCAGTTGCAGAAATTTAGCCTTAAAATCTAGTGATTGCTTCTTGAAAGCTTCCTTTTCCTGTTCCATTGCTACAAGTTCTGCAGTCTGTGGATGCTCTGTAACAGGCATTTTAAACTTTTTCTTCAGGCTGTGAATCACTTTGTCTTTCTCATCCAGCAAGGCTTTCATTGCTTTGGGGCCATCAAATTCAAGTTTCTTTATTTGAATCTTCCATGGTTTACTTGCTTCTTTTTCTTGCTTGAGCTGACCTTCAAGCTTGGCAACTAGCGATGTTAATTTTGCATTTTTCAAATTTAAATTTAAATAATATAAATATAGCAGGTCATTAGGCTGTTTGTGGAATTGAACCTTATCCGAGGCACTGATTTTATCATACTTTATTTTGATCTTAGAGACCTTAACTTCTTTTGCTATGGCAATGTTGAATGTTTTCCTTTCTGTGTCTCTGACTGTGAATAATGAAGACTTGTGTTGGGAATCTTTCTTTACTTAGGCATTAGATTCTTGATCTCACTTTGTGATTCCTTTGTTTTTTCTACATACCATTTAGATAAATCTTCCTTTGACTGGTAGGCTTCCTCTGAGGCCTGAGAAAAATAATATTTCTGGTTATGGAAGGCTCCTGAACTACTTTCACTTTCCAATTGAGCTTTGGATTTAATTACACTTGTGCCAGTCTCCACCATGTCTAAACCTATTTGTTCTTGAGGCCCTTCATCCTCCAAGTATACATACTGCTATGTCTGGATGGTTTTCATTTTCTTTCTGGTAGTGTGTTCAGGGTCTATGTCCATTGCCTCTGATACAATCCCGTTACTCTATGTACTAGATTTTGGAACCTTAATTACCACCTTTGGAATACTTTGTTGTGTTGGTTCCTTTTGTATAGGGGCTTCAACATCCACACATTCTTCAAGATTTACAAAATTCTCTAGGCCTTCAATAGGCTCATGCTCATATGGAGCATTCTTGTTCATTTGCCTCCTTCTAGATATGATCCGATGAGGATCATATTTTTTACCTGGCATTTGTGCAAAAACTAAAGATTTGAGCTTTGCCTCAACATGTGCTAGAAATGTTCTGGATTTTACAATGAATGGGCCAATCACAAAAGAAAACTTTATATTGCGTGCTCTATGATATTTGATGAAATATTTAGTTTCAGAGATGATTCTCTGTCTTATGAACTCTAGAGAAAAAATTCCGAGGGTCAAAAAGATGGGAAATAAATAATGAAACTCATGAAATCCATATACCCATATTACTGTAGAATTTTTTAAAAGGGTCCAGTATCCTACTTTGTCTTCTAGATTCTGCAGGTGAATTCTCACGTCTTCAATAAATCTGGGCAGTTTAACATTGAAAATCATCTAGTAGGCCTTTAACATGACTTTATTGATAAACATTACTAAAGTCATCCTGTTTCTTTCAATAGATATTGATTCTGCTTCAAGGATCTCTGCATTGTTGCTGGTGAGAAAAATCTTCATCAGATATGTACGGTATCTAAAGTGTTTAAGAGAGTGGAAGTTCACTAGCTGTTTGTGGATGGTATCAACTAGGAACTCATCAAAATTAATGCAGCCAATTTGACCTGACTATGACTGGAAGAATTTGAACAAGAAACCTAACATGACCTCAACTACGAATCTATCACTGTCAAGACCTAAAACTTGACTTAACAAAGAGCAAAAACATTGAACCTCAATGACCATGATATCGATACTTAAGGGAAAAGATCGACTTTGTGGGAATTGATCAAGCTTGATAGTCATTCTTAAAAATAAAGTTTTAATATCTCGTTGACACTCCCTATAGGCTCTAATCATTTCTTCCTCATCAAGAGGTTCAAAATTCTCAGATAATGACTTATAAATTTTTAATGACTCCCTTATTGACACAACATCAATTTTACACAAGACTTTAGACCCCTTTTTATCAATTACAACTCTTTTTGACTTTGTGTATTGCTCTGCACACCATCCTATAAATTTGGGAAACTGAAAACACAATTCGGTTGCATACATAATGAGAGAAGCTTGGACAGACTCCAAAAATGGAAAACCTTTCCCTCTAACGTCAGCTAAGTTACTTCTTAATTGAGAAATAGGGGAAACAATGAATTCAAGGTCACAAACATCATTATCTCTATCGATTAAGGTTTATTCATTATTTTCTGAGATTTGTTTAGATACTTCGAGCACGATGCGATCCATGGAAGCAAGAAAAATTACCTGGTAATGGCGATTATAATGGCGTCGAGAATTCAAAATTCGACTGAAGGTGACAATTGCAATAACTCCAATAGTTCCCGCTTTGACAAAGATAAAAACAAATAAAAGTCACATCAAGTTTATAATATTCAACTTTTTAGACTGACAGGTTAGTGGTTTCAATGTAAACCACTTCGTGCTCCGCAATCGTCCCCGTGTTGACATGTCTTTACCTTCAAAACCCGTGGTTTCCATTTCAGAACCAGTTTATGGAATTAACCTCTGTGCACTTTCCAGGCCCGCAATGCACACCAGTCATTGATCTATCCCGATCGCAATCGTGACCATTGATATTTGATTTGTTTCCATTGCCACTATTTTAGAACTCCTTCTGGTCAATTAAAACCATTCTGCCATATTTAACATCCCTCCAGATGTGTTCCAAATCATTTCACATCTGTGCTAAAATTTAAAGCTGATTTTTCTGAACTTATTATGAAAATGAAAAATCATTACTGACTAACAAATTCCATGCGGCGATAAATACAAGAATTTATTGTGAAGACACATTAAAGGAATAATCATGATGAACATATTCCATGACATGGGACACATCAATGGAAACATCTAATCATGTTTTCATTCCCAACTCACAGACATCATTGCTTTCATGTTTAGTAGGATACAAATGCTTCTCTAAGATTCCATTACACATAAAATTGAACACTAAAGCTCTGAAATGGAGGTTGGAACATGAGGTTATGATTCTCATAAGATTTTGATGTCAAACCTTTTGCAAGGAATTACACTCTACTTTAAAAATCTTCACAACCTTTTCATTTTGCAAAGGGAAAACCTTCATAGAAACAATCATGCTATCATTCAAAATTCCTTTGTACACTGATCCAAAACTATCCTTCCCCAACAAATTGGCCTCAATAAATCCATTAGTTGCTCTAGAAAGCTCTTGATATGATATACTTTCATGCTTTAATTTATGGGAAACAACTCGTGGGAAATCAAAGTTTTTGTGGATGGAAATTCCCTCTTTAGAGGAATTGCAAAAGTAGAAAACATAATATAAAACCAATACCACCAAAAATTGGCAGTGATAATTTTCTCAAAACATCAAAATGACTTCTTGGTGCTGGACATGCTGGTAAGGAATATACATGTGGACCACAAAGACCTAAATTTCCACTTAAGGATATGATAATGCTTTGATTTGTAGAAAATTCCCCTTTTGATATTTCTTCGTTGATATTGTTGAAAGATAAATTCAAATAGTGAAGCTCTTTCAACTTGTTGAGAGTAATTGGTATTGTCCTTGAGAAGGAGTTGTAAGAGAGATCCATGTCCATGAGATTTTGTAGATACCCAAGTGAATATGGAATGGAACCTTCTAAGGAATTGTTAGATAGATTCAATGATTCGAGTGTAATGCAACTTCCAAGTGCTGGTGGAATGACACTGGTTAATAGATTGGTAGAAATGTATATAGCTAAAGTATTTTCAAGTTTCTCTTTCTCCAGAGGTAAGGGTGGAATAATTTCCTTTGGTGCTAAAGCAGTGCTCAAAAAAAAATAAATATTACAATAAATATCACATGAATGTAATAAATGTCATAGGTGTGTATAGAGGTCATTGACGTAACACACTCAACCCCCTATCCACTTTTAGGCTGGTGGGATGTTTGATTTTCATCGTATTGGAACTCATGATGAGTATTTAGGTTCATTGGTGCCTATGATTTGTAATTTCTACTCGGAAGTGGTATCTATATCTCATTCATTTCAAATACTCTATTGCATAATTATGGTTATGCTTATACTATGATATCCAAGGGATTACTTATACACAACCACAAAAAATCAAGTTGAAGTATTAGATTAGTTGTGTGAATCATATGATGTGATGAACTAAAGGGAATCATATATGCTACATACTTGGGTGTGTTGGCATGTTTTATAAACATTGTAGGCTTGTCATTGATGGCAAGTACAACAACAAAGATGGCAGCAAATGTGCAAAGGATTGTAGGGAGGTCAATGATGACAAGATTAGAGTAAGCATCGATGAAAATCAGGAACAAAGTAAGCTCAGGAGTAATTAGTGCAGAGTTGATCACAATGACTAAGCTTGGGAGGAGAAGCATCAGTAATCGTTGGATCCCATTTAAATTCCCGAAAGAAGGAGGCTCATCAGATCTGATTGTAGACAAGAAGAACATGCAAAAGAGGAGGACAGATCTCAGGCATAATATCTGAGCATAAGTTCCGACCATTGTTGGATCAGGGAGAACCTGCACATTCATTAAAGTGCAAGGAGAAGCGGGTATACAAAATCCCAAAAGAAGGAGGACCGTCCATCTACGGGCAGGACACGTGGAGACAGATCAACATTTTGCTGACTGGAAAGTCAAAGGTATGAAATGCTCCAGCCTTTCACCTCTCGAACTCGCGATATGCAAAATCGCGAAATAATCTCAATCATTAGATCGAGGCCAAATATGGACCGTTGATCAGGCACAATGAAGGCTCATGGAGTTGCGAAGTCTCGATAAAATCTTGACTGTTGATCCAAGAGGGACGCATGGCAGAAGATCAGAGCATGTCAAAGACTCCATTTCGGGGTTTCGCGAATCACGACTTGGAGAGGCAAGAAACAATACCACAGGAATGCCGAAATCGCGAAATGCGAAATCGTGAAATGATCTGAGCCGTCAGATCAAGGGTTGATTGGGATCGTTGATCCCACACCATTTCGGAGTTTCACAGATCGGTAGTTGGAAGCGTCAAGAACATTCACCATAGGAATGCCGAAATCGCGAAATGATCTGAGCCGTTGGTTCGAAGAGATCGTGGACCATTGATCCGACCCCCTTCGATGTATTGGAGACCGAGATTTCGGTTACCGGGAGATGGAGAAGTCAGAGACTCTCAACATCAGGAGTCCCGAAATGCCGAAAAATGAAATCTCGAAAATCACTTTATGAACAAGCGCTTGGTCATGGCCATGGTCATATAGAGGAAGGAGCTAGCGCAGAAAATCTCTGTTTCGGAGTTTTGGAGATCGCGACATGGACTGGCGAGACACTTGGCCACAGGAAAGCCGAAATGATGAAATATGAAATAAAGGCAAGCTTATGAAGATCATTCAACGGTGCATATGAAATTGAAGGAGATCAGAGGGCTACTGTTGCACGACACAATGAACCTACCAGAAACCAGTGATGAGTTCTACCAGAGGACTCGAAGACACTTCGAGGTGATTGACAGAGGAGGTGAAGAGTCTCAAGAGATCATCTAGTAGAACAAAGATTGTTCGTGGAGGAAAATGACAAGTGGATGAGCGTTGAAGTTTGTAATTGAAGCAGAAAGTATAAGCTCGACTATGCTAGAGAAGAGGAAGAGTCTCGACTGCCAGAGAAGCTGAGGAATCTTAGCATGACATCCAGTGATGCTGAACGCATGGGAAAACTGCCAGAAAAGCTGAAGGGTTACCATGATGATCAGACAGATCACTTGATATGTGGAAGAGATTAACGTAGTGTGAGTAGGCAGAGGCATGGTGTAAATTGCATGCACAAGGTGTACAGAAGCTATAAGTACATGGGACAAATAAGTGATGAGTTGGTTGTTGCTGAGGTGAAGTAATGCATGTGTGAAGAAGTAAAGGGGTGGTGCAGCAACTGAAATGGATAGGAAACAAAAGGTGCATTGAATGGGAATGGCACACAGAGCACAAAAGGCAGAAGAACAGAATGGGCAGCGGATGCATGCATGAAGACAGTGAGGAAGACTGAGTAGCAAAATCTTGCAGAATAGTGATGAGACTGGTAAGCTGTTATTTAACACTATATCACTGTAATAGGTTTCAGTATTTCATATTCATAATCTAGGGTGGAAGGGAGGTGCTAGGGAGGAATGGTGTCCTCAGAGGTTCAAGTGGGTGCTTGAA
>SNQJ01S0100051.1:0-27805 GCA_010110895.2 Picea sitchensis | reverse complement strand
TTATGTACATTTTTCTTCTCATTAGATTTTGAACTTGAACTTGAAGAAGAAGGAGAAGAAGGAGGTGTTGATGGAGGTGAAGGAGGAATGTGAGGATGGTCCTCTTCCTCTTCACTTTTGCCTTTAGAAGTATTACCCAAAACTGGTCGCTTCCGTTCCAAATAATCTTCATACAAAACTGTCACCATCTCCGACATAGCATGGAATGTTTTCCGGAAATCTTTATCTTCTTGAGAAATCCCTTTGTCCAATGCCATCTTCTCTTTGAAAGAAGCTCTCTTTCTCAATCCAATTAATGGATTCTCTACAACAAGCTCGCCTTCACCACGCTGCAACTTTTCCCTGGTTATCATGCAACTCAAATCCAAACATCAACTAGCTCTGATACCAATTGATCCGGCATGATCTTTTGAATGATTATGGTTGAGTTTTAAACTTGCATGAATAATTTAACCATTTGAGAATTTAATGAAAGAATGAGGAAAGAAGAGGATTATGCCATTCAAATACACATATGCAGATCTGAAATAAATAAATGACAGCAAAGCGGTAATGAAACGACAAACCATAGAGCCTTGGGTTGATAGCGGAGTTAGGCACAATCATTTGCCCTACGTCTTCGGGCCTTTTCACGTGGGGAGGCTTCTTATTTCTGCTCAAGTGCTCAAAATTACATCTCAGCAATTCCCAACACAAATTTGATCACGGTCTTCCTAGTCATAGATCTCAAGACAATGCAAGCGACATACAAGCGATGCTCAAGCTCGAGAAGCAGAATCCGGTGATTTCTACACCTCAAAGAGCTTCCACGCATCCAGCTGGCGAATTTGGCTTGGCTTTCCAGCGACGCTAACTTTCTGCACAAATGACGTCCATTGACTCAAGCGGTACAGTTTTATATAGCCTTGGAGTTGGTTCTCATCCCCAACTTCCTCCAAAGAATCGGCCTCCAAAGCCCAATATCCCCCAAAATAGAGCAAATGCAGCAATATAGACTTCATTTAATTAAAAAGAAACCAAATTCTTAAGAAAAAACCCACTTTTGGCATATGTGGCACTAGCCCCTTTATGGTGCGGCCCCTAAAATTGGTCACATTGGCACTGCATGTGGCCCGCGCTATGGCGCGTGGCCCTATCCATATGGCACTCGCTCCTGGTTCTATGGGCGGTTGCAATAGGACCGTGGCATTAATATACAACTTCCCTTTTTTGGTGCAGGCGAACCGAACATGGCAAATATATGATGCGTAATGCACACAATATGTGGTAGCATGATTGCCCATGGCATATCAAAATGGGCCACGGGCCAACCTCCCCAACCCAGCTGTCCGTTTTTACGTTATGTGTTTGAACTCTGGCCCATAGTCCGATTAAGGACGGTCATGTGTTATGTCGGTACGTTGCTAGGCCCCATTACTTACCGTGGTTTTAAACCATTTTTAATTCAAATCTATTATTTGCCGAATGCATAACAAGTTCCGCCCGCCAACCATGTGGTTAGCCCGATTCGTTAGTCCATTACATGGCGGGAGGTCCCGTGTTCAAACCTCGGTGAGCCAAACCAATTTGACTTTACAATGAAACCGACGAACCAATAAGACAGCACCACGTGGCTGCCGTGGTGAGCCCGTGGCATTTTAAAACCAATCATATTGGACGCGATGGGTCAGTTGGACCGATACCAGCGCCACATGGGATGCCCGTCGCGACGCGTCATGCGTCATGCAGCCGTGCTGCCGGTCACCTGCAGCGTCGGTACGCCGATCACCTGTTGTCGGCGTGTGCCGCGATGTCACCACAATGAGTGGTGACGCGTGTCACTTTTATTGGTCCAACCGTTACCACCAGCGCCGGTCCATACGCCCGCACGTGTGTCACCTTCTGTCTTTGCCGTTGTCATCGTCGGCTGCCTGCGTCAGCATCTGGGACATTCCCGTCAGCAATGCGAATCGCCCGCGTGTCTTTGGCACCCGGACGTGCCGCGCGTGTCCACTTACGGTCGACATCAAATTTTTGCATGTTTGACTTTTAGGACAGATATCTTCTCATCACGGTTCGTTTGACGCCAAAATTATACCACGGAATGGAATGACGAGGCGAGGGCGCAATGGTAAAGGGGAACGTCGCATTCGAATTTTTCATTTTTGAGCATTTTCGAAGCCACATGGGGCCGGATGCATTTTGGATCAAAGCACCTATTCCATAGTATGCTCACCATCATTGTATTTTATAAATTCGCTGCATAGTAACATTATAAATTGACGGTCAATCACAACTATAAATTGACGGTCATTCCATGGTAAAACTCAATCAAAAGCATATGTAAAACACAATGATTCCATAAGTAAAACTCAGTCAAAAGCATATGTAAAACTCAGTCATTCCATAAGTAAAACTTAGTCAAAATAGTAGTATTAAAGCATGTAATAAAACTCAGTCAAAGCATATGTAAAACTCAGTCATTCCATAAGTAAACTTAGTGAAAACCATATGTAAACATAGTCCAAGAATATGTGAAATGCATATGTAAAACTCGGTCAAGCATATGTAAAACTCGATTAAATTAAGTCATTCAACGGATTCAATGTAAAACTTCGTCATTCCGTAAGTAAAACTTAGTTCAAGCATATGTAAAATGCATATGTAAACTTAGCCAAAGCATATGTAAACTTAGTCATTCCATAAGAGTAGAAGTCGTTGTAAAGCATATGTAAAGCATATGTAAGGACCTCTCTGTTATTACTAGGAAAACGAAGTATAAACAGTAAAAAAAAAAAAAAAATTAAAATCATATTTAAAATGTAGTCAAAGCATATGTGGAACGCATATGTAAAACTTAGTCAAGCTTATGTAAAACTCGATTTGATTCAATCATTCAATGGAATCAATGTAAAACTCAACCATTCCATTAGTAAAACTCAGTCCAAAAGCATATGTAAAACACATTGAAGGCAAATGATGTCTGGGTATTAGAAACGTTGTCTAAATTTTGTTGTAGGTAAAATATGTGAGATTGTTGTAATAATATGTGCCAAGGTTGTCTAGTAAAATGCCATTCGATTGTTTTTTCTTTATTCCAATAGATTAAAATGTTGTCTTTCAAATTTATGTAACAATTATGTAGTGTGTATCTATGTGTATAAAAATTTGCTACCATAATTAAAATGCTACAATATATTTCTATACCACATTGAAAAAGTTGGGTAGTACTGATATCCTTATTTGATATAACATTGCTATCCATACTCACTGTAAAAAACTGATGTAACTAAATTGCTAGAAATTGATGTTTGTTAGACTCTTAACTACCACGAAATTTAATAAAACACAGTCAAGTGTAAGTGACACGTAGGGTAAATTTTCCATCAACGTAATGACTTGCAGAGGAAATTCACAGGCTAGATGTATTAAAAACACATATTAAATTTTCCATCAAATCTAATAAATCACACAGGGAAATTGCAGGCCAGATGTATTAAAGACACAGAGTAAACTCGCCATCAATGTAATATATTGTAGATGAAATTCGCAGGTTAGATGTATTAAAAACGTAGAGAAAATTCACCATCCCGGATGTAATAAATTCTGGAGGAAATTTGTAGGCCATATGTATTGAAAAGAAGGGGTAGACAACTAGGAAAAATTATCCTTTTCTCATCATCCACGTACAGAAAAGTAGGGCAGTAGAATCTATAGGTCTATAAACACCCAAGTGATAACAGTCAATTAGCCTCTAGCCACATTTGCTTTCGGGGAATGAATTTGATGATCTAGGGATAAGGAAGGAAGATAAATCACAATGTATTCATAATAATCAATCAAACAAAACAAAACAATCATAGCAATTAGGGATTGGGTTACTTGAGGAAATCAATTCAAATGCAGCGAGCGTAAAGTTGTTATGATTTTAAGTTCTCGATTAAGCGTTGAGTAAACACATTTATTTACACAATAGAATTATAGTAATGAAAGTGCAAGAATAATATTAATAAACCATTTAAAATAAGCGCCGCCATAGCCCAAACAACCAGTTGTTTGTCTGCATGTTAGTCCATCTCTGGCTTGTCGGCCAGGTGTGACTTCACGGTACCTCCCAACCAATGCTAGGGTGACTCTTCCCCTAATCCCCCAAAGGAAACATGAGGGGCCACCTACCACGATTATACCAGAGAACAAGTAGCACCAAGCTCTCCTCGGAAGGTTGAGCTACCACCCGTTACCCAAGATGGTATCCCAACTCCCACAAGATAAATTCAGTCAAGACAAAATTTCAGCAGCGTAATATTACACATAAAATATCAGATCCATGCCCTCCTCCTCCATCCTTTTCATAGAGTTTCTAAATTTGATTTATTTCCCAAATTCCCATTTAATTTATTTTCATTAATTTAATTAGGAAAAACCTCCCACAGTACACATGTCACCCATCCCCTAGTTGAACCAAAAGTTAACTTCATTAATTATTTAATTTTCCTATTTCCCTCACCCACCAAAAACATTCCTAAAAACTCTCATTGTTGTCCCAAAGTAGAAGAGGCACACATTTTAATGACTTAAGCCCTTACTAAATTCCTAGTTGAGTTCATAATTAGAAGTTCTTAAAGGCAAGATTCCTTACTACTAAGTTAGTCATTCATATTTTTCCTTACATTTCCCTTGCAACTTCGTTTCCCCTTTTCCCCTTAGTTTCCCATTTTCTTTTAAGTTTCCCTATTCTCCCTTTTTATCTAAACTCAAATTAGAAGTGTAGAAAACCACCTTTTACCCTTTTTCTTTTTAATTAATAAAATTTAATTAGCATAAGAAAAACAATCAATTCCCTTTAAAATTTTAATCATAGAAATTTGATTTAAATAAATTAATTGAATTCTTACCCCTTCTCATCACATGTTTAGTGATTATTATTATTTGAACAATGAGTGTTACTTAGACCTAGGTTTACTAGTTGCTAAAATTTTATTAGGAAAAAGTTTTTAAATATACATTATGAAGTCAGCATAAAGGTGCATTGAATGAATATGCATGAATAATTTCATAGGGCATAGTTTTGTAAGTGGTAGATATACATTACCTTTGATATGGAAGGGTGTTATCCTTTTGGTACTCCAATCAAACATCATATTCATGCTTTCATGCTTGGTTGGAAGTCCTTTTCTCTATTCCATAGAGCTGATTCAAGAAATAATTTAGCCACTATACCATTATTGAGTTATCTCTTCCATGTTGCACTCACCTTTCTAGGCTTAGGCATCCTTTCATTGATGTACAGTACTTGAACATTCCATCTTGTCGAATATTTGACGCACAAGGAGATCGTCATTTCATCTCCAAATCCCCACTAAGGCTCTGTATTTTCGACAATCATAGGGATCCAATTTCCCAATAGTAGTCTTTCTACCCAACCATTTTGTCTTCAATAAATATTATCTCATATGTATCACACACACATTTAATCATTAAGAACAACATTATAAAGTTCATTTTAGATATTAAAATATATTTCATAAAGAAATCCAAAGTTTCTTCCTCTATGAGATTCCATTTAATAATTTATTGGTTATTACAATAGTAGGATGAAATCCTTCTTATGGATTTCTGCAGCACCATACTTGAGACCGTTTTTCCTGCAATGATTCCATCTTGCATTCATCCAACATATTTTTAGTATTTCATGTACCATAAAATTCTATCATAATACTTACATGGATCATAAAGTTATTTTCATAATTAACAAAGTTCTAGAGATTAGCGAGCTGTGACCTCAAAAGCAGAATTACTCTAGCCCTTGAAGCCATATCTTTTCATAAAAAACATGAAAATCAACCCCTAAATCAAAAAGTGGGTGAATGCTTCTGGTAGCACCATTTTTTTATACTTGAGTTGGAAGTCCTTTTCTCTATTCCACAGAGCTGATTCAAGAAATAATTTAGCCACTATACCATTATTGAGTTATCTCTTCCATGTTGCACTCACCTTTCTAGGCTTAGGCATCCTTTCATTGATGTACAGTACTTGAACATTCCATCTTGTCGAATATTTGACGCACAAGGAGATCGTCATTTCATCTCGAAATCCCCACTAAGGATCTATATTTTCGACAATCATAGGAATCCAATTTCCCAATAGTAGTCTTTCTACCCAACCATTTTGTCTTCAATAAATATTATCTCATATGTATCACACACATACAATCATTAAGAGACAACATTATAAAACTTCATTTAGATATTAAAATATATTTCATAAAGAAATCCAAAGTTTCTTCCTCTATGAGATTCCATTTAATAATTTATTGGTTATTACAATAGTAGGATGAAATCCTTCTTATGGATTTCTGCAGCACCATACTTGAGACCGTTTTTCCTACAATGATTCCATCTTGCATTCATCCAACATATTTTTAGTATTTCATGTACCATAAAATTCTATCATAATACTTACATGGATCACAAAGTTATTTTCATAATTAACAAAGTTACCGAATTAACGAGAACTGTGACCTCAAAACGAGTACTCTAGCCCTTAAAACCCATATCTTTTCATAAAAAACATGAAAATCAACCCCTAAATCAAAAAGTGGTGGTACTGGTAGCACCATTTTTTTAAACGGGGTCAAAATTACAACATTTTTCGATCATGGCCTTCGAAACTCAAACAATATCTTAGAAAAACCTTAAAATCAACACTTAAATCAAAAAGTGATGCTACGTAAAACAAAATGTTTTTTCCTAAACGTGAAAATCATAGTTATTTATGACCTAATTGAAATTGTGACATTGACAACAAATCTCTACATAAATAAACAACCAAAAATTGTCCCCCCAATAGTCACTTGAAAATTTATTTACAAATTATTATTATTATTTTAATTTACATTAAAAATAAATAAATAGAAAGAACAAAATCTTCGCAATTTTTTTTTTTAAATGACCAAAAAAACACATTTAAAAAAATATATTCAAAATTTAATTTAAAAAAAAAAGATTAAAAATCAAGGTGAAAAAGAAAAATAACTAAACAGAAACACAAAGGCTCGACCATAGGCTCGACCAAGGAAGGGGTTATCGCAAATGTCTACGGACCCCAAAATCCACAGGACAAAGAGAGATTCCTGAAGAGGTTAAACTCCATTAAACCACTTCTAAGCACACCCAACTGGATATTGGGAGGTGACTTCAACATGATACTTACTCTGGAGGAGAAAACCGAATGCACAAGAATACTGGAACAGGACAGTGGTAAGTTCAAAACCATCATTGATCAGTTAAATCTAGTAGATGTCGAGGCTCAGAATGGCATCTTCACCTGGTCTAATCGAATATCGGGACATCAATAGATTGCTTGCTAACTAGATCATTTTATGGTCACGAAAGCCCTATTGGTGGAGGATCCTATCGTAGAAGCCAACATTCTTTCATGAGGAGACTTGGATCACTAGCCTGTCTCGCTCATCCTGGACACGGGAGCAACACCAAAACTCAAACCTTTCATATTTGATAAATTTTGGCTCTCCCACCCTGATTTCCACAGGCTCGCAAAATCCTAGTGGAACCAAGCATAAATAGAATACGGGAGATGCATGTACAAGTTTCAACAACGCCTCAAAAAATTCAAGAAACATGTGAAGCTCTGGAATAAAACCGCTTTTGGGAATATACTTCAATGAAAGAAGGAAATCAAGAACAAGTTGGAAACTCTGCAAAATACCTTCATCGTAGGAATTAGAATCACATAACTAAAGAAGGAAGAGGAGGAGCTAAAAGAAGAGTTAGAAGAAAAGAAAAGAAAGACGAAATCCTCTGGCGTCAGAAATTCAGGGTGCAATGGATCAAATAAGGTGAAAGGAACACCAAGTTCTTCCATAGAGCTATGCTGCACAGAAGTTATATAAACATGATAACTCAGCTAGAGGATGCTCAAGGCAATCCCATACGAGAGCACAACCTGATTGTCGAGGAGCTTACCGACTACTACAAATAAATTCTAACAGAAACCAATACAGAAAAGAAAACATCAATTGAGAAAATAAATAGGCACATACCCACCCTAGTGACTCAGGAGAAGAACGAATCCCTAATGAGGCCCATCACTCAAGAAGTGGTGGACCATGGAGTTAAATAAATGGCCCTAGGAAAAGTGTCAGGCCCAGACGGCTTCATCACAGACTTCTTCCATCACTACTGGGAAATGATCACGGAAAAAGTTTGGCAGGGAGTGGAAAAATCTAGAACCTCGGGTCAAGTCCTGTCAGCCCTCAATGCCAAACTTCCTCTTTTTCTTGAAAGGTATGGGAAAAATCCAAAGCTCAGATACCACTTTGGTGGTATCATACTATATCATGTATCTCCTGCTTGCTATCCGAAAAAAAAGATAACAACTTTCTTCTGTTCCTCCTTTGCCTCCCTCTGCCTGCAGTCTACAGACAGAAAGTGGCTCTGATACCACTTTGGTGCAGACCCCCTACCTCGGTAGGGTCCATGACCTACCAGTCTCTATATCCCTCTATTCCCTGAGCCGAAATGGCTCTTCGGGCTCCTGCTGGAACACCTTGAATGAATCCACAGGTCCCTTATATTGAAACTCGCCGTGTGAAATTCAAACACAAAACGTGAGATTTAATTTCATGTGATTGTCGTTGTGATCACGACCTAACTCAAAAGGATCTTATCGTAATTCACGTTTCGCGAATCTGATTGTGAGTCCCCTGACTCCTTCCTCTTCCAAAACTCGAAAACAGGGCTAAGGTTTCCTTGGCTCCCCCTTATGCCTCTATTCATGTGACCCTCAGCTATAACCTGGGCCAAAATCCTGGAGATGCGTCGTGTTCCCATGTTTTGAGAATCCTGCGAACAATGCTCCACTGTTCTCCTTGTGTCCCCAATCCCCAAAAAATGGTTCTTATGCTGGACAGATCCAATGGCCCTGCTCCCTCCTTGCTTCAACGATTGCGATTGTTTTGTCGTTTCGTGAGTCGGGACTTCGCGTCTCACGACTCCTCCCTCCCTCGAAATCTTGGATCTCGAAATGTCGATCCACGAGTTAAGTGCCTAGCTGATTGTTAGTGCTTCCCTTTTCCTTCTACCATATGACCCTCTACTATGACCTGTGGCCAAGTCTTAAGGTGTTTCAGCACTTCACAATTCGGGGAATCGCGATGGAGTGACTCTCCCCTTCCCTTTCAAATACCCGAGACCCGATACCTCCCGAATCTATGGTCCAGATCCTCCACACAATCAACAATCGAGATTAATTCTTGACCCTCTCAATTTCGAGAATTCTGATGGGGTCTTCACCTCCAAATCCCCGGTGATCCAATCCTCGATGACTATCGGATATCTACCACGTGTCCTCCAAACAATGGACGCCCACATGCTTTCAGGGAATCTCCTTTTGCAAGTCTGGGGAAGTCTTCCCCTCTAATTTCCCGATGCCCAAATCTCTAATGGGTGCAGATCTCGGACACCTGTCACTCCAGATTCGACGAATGGAATCATTTCACAATTTCAACGATTGCAAGTCCTCTTTTCTCGCCACTCTTGTGCACCTATGTTCCGAAACACCGATGGATTCCGGATATTTGCCACCTGTCCTCCAGGATGGATGGCTTTGATGCTTTTCAAGACTTCGTGGGTTGCGAAGTCGAAAGACTCCTCCCTTTTTCCTTTCGATGACTGATTCCACGAAATACTTGGATCTCCACCACATGTACTTCCAACGATGGACGGTCCTAATCTTTTCGAGACTTTGAAGGGCCTTCTCTCCTCTTCGTATATCAGGGTTAAACCTCGTGCACCTTCTCTTGAATTTGATAGCTATCAGTCTGTGCTCTCATATATTATGGTTCAAACTTGTTTCCTCCTTGCGTGCTCTTCTATGCATCTAGACGTGAAATTCAATGGTGTAGATCTCATGTCTAAAGATGATCTAACGGTAGCTATGCTCCTTCCTCCTCAATGTGTGATTTGTTCCTGACTTGGAATATTTTCTAAGTATCAAATTTTTTGGGATGTATTCCCTCTTGAGCTTCGAGACTTAGAGTAAGTCCTCTCTCGGCTCCCACTCTTGTTCTTGACCTCTTGAGCTTCAGACTTGAAACAAATTCTTCCTATGCTCACTCATTGTGCTTGACGATCCTTCATATGGTTGTCTATCAACACTTCACTTGAGTGTTGGCCTATTGCACTCCATACACAGGTCTTTGTCCTCCTTGAGCTCCAACTGCTCGGACCTTAATGGTCTCTGCCCCTTTCTCTCCTTGAAAGGATGGAGGTGCCCTCTTCTACAACTTCCTGCTCAAGCACGCGTTGCTGAGCCTATAGGTTGTTCAGTAACCCTATGAGTGTCTTCCCTTGACACTTCCCTTATATCAAAACTTGAAAGAGATTTATGTTCTGTGCACTCTATGCACTCATTCAATGCCCTCCTGGTAGAGCTTCTATAGAACCTTCAGTGATTTTGTCTTCTCTCTCTCGCTCTATGCTCCCTCCTCTGTACAGTATCACCTCCAAGGTGTTCAACAACCTTGAAGATTTTCCTTGAGCTTAATACTTCCTCTTGTGCACCCTCTAGCACATCTCTGTTCGAATTTCACAGAACTCAAAAGTGCACTCTTGCACTGGCTTATAGAACCCTCAATATTCTATCATGCAACCTCAGTATTCTGTCTTGCATGAAACCACAAAGAACCTAGACAGAAAATCAAATAAACTCACAGATAGATAGATAAGTCTATATATCACCTGCAGGAAGAACCTATCACATACATCTACAACATAATCATCAACACATAAAGACATTCATTCATAAACACACTAAGAATTATATGCAGGAAAAACTGCTCCTTGCATTAATAAGAATGTGCCCTCAAAATGGTGCCTTGATAACTGTAGTTATATGCAAATTCTACCAAAGGTAAGAATTCTTCCCAACGCTTTTGTTGGTCCATTACGTACACGCGCAAAATGTCTTCCAAGGTCTGGTTCGTTTGTTCGGTATGCCCGTCAGTCTTCGGGTGATACACAGTACTAAAGATAAGTTGGGTTCCCAAGGCCTCTTGGAATCTAGTCAAAAATCGTCCAGTAAACCCCTATCCTCGAACAGATATAATACTCTTAGGCACGCCATCTAGCCTCTCAATCTCACTGATGAAAAATCTATCTATGTTAGGTGCCTGATACGTCATACGCACCAAAATAAAATGACGACTCTTCGTGAGAGTGTCGACTACCAAAATAAAAAATAAAAAAAAATCGAGTTGTGTCTCGTTGTCAGTGGCATCCAACAATGCAATCCATCGAAATAACCTCCCATTTCGATTCTGGAATAGTGTGTGGTTGTAGTAATCCTACTGGATGTCTATGTTCAACCTTTACTTGCTAACATTCTAGACATCTAGCCACATATTTGACTATGTCTTCCTTCATTCCTTTGCAAAAGAATAAGGGTTTAGTGTCCGCCCTCATCTTTGTGACTCCCAGTGAACCATGTATACTTCTTGGTGAGTCTCGTTTAGGATCAAAATCCTTA
Source organism: Picea sitchensis (assembly GCA_010110895.2). Lineage (NCBI taxonomy): Eukaryota > Viridiplantae > Streptophyta > Pinopsida > Pinales > Pinaceae > Picea > Picea sitchensis. The sequence goes on along the minus strand of SNQJ01S0100051.1, from coordinate 16,279 downwards.
ACTCGTCATTCGGTCGTACATAAATCCAATTTTTAAACCTAAATAATCCATCGTCGTCAAACGTAAATCCTTCAAATATTCGTACCATCATTGCGTTTTGTCCATTAAAATGATCGACCTCTTTGTAACAATCATAGTCGCGCGGTAAGGCTAGAATATTTTCATGTAGATTCGTCTGAAGAGGCAACACCAAAAATATGCGTGGTCTCCGACTCAATGCATTTGCAACTCGGTTCACTATTCCCTTTATGTAAGTAATCTCAAAATCATACTCGTTAAGTAATTCTGACTAACGTCATTGTTGCGCATTGAGGTCGCTTTGCGTAAAAATGTATTGTAGTCCACAGTGGTCCCTCTTTAGTTCAAATTTTTGTCCCACAAGGTAGTGTCTACAAACCTTGAAGGCATATACAATGGCTAACAACTCCAAATCTGGTGTCACATAGTTCTCCACATGTGTTCTCAGTTTCCTCAAGATGTAGGCGATCACTCGATCATCTTGCATCAAGACTTCGCCTAATCCTTCCTTGGATGCGTCAGTGCATACCAGGAAGTCCACATCCATGCTAGGGACATTTAGTATCAGTGTTGTTGTCAACATCTCTTGGAGCCACCAAAATTATTCCACGCATTTCTTGGTCCAAACAAACCTCTTGTTCTTCTTTTGCAATTCTGTGATCATATTTTCTATCTTAGAAAATTCCTCGATGAACTGTCAATAGTATCCTACTAAACCCATGAAGCTACACACTTCCAGGATATTCGTTGGCACAAGCCATTCCATAATAGCCTCGACCTTTGTTGGATCAACGACGATACCTTCGCCAGACATGACATGCCCTAAGTAGTCAATCCTCAATTGATAAAACGAGCATTTGGACAACTTCTCGTACAATTTATTCTCTCGCAAGAATTGTAGTACCAAGCGCAAGTGCTCATCATGCTCCTCTGTCATCCAAGAGTAAATCAAAATATTGTCAATGAATACTTGGACAAACTTGTCCAAGTCCTCGTGGAACACCCTACTCATCAAACTCATAAATACCCTTGGAATGTTTGTCAGTCCAAATGGTAAAACAATAAACTCATAATGACCAAACCTCATCTTAAATGTGGTCTTAGAGACGTCATCCCTATTGATCTATAACTGGTGATACCTAGATCACAAATCGATCATTGAAAACACCATCTCACCCTTCATTTGATCGAACAGATCATCAATCATCGACAACAGATACTGAATATTGAGCGTTTCCTTGTTCAATTGGCAGTAGTTAATGCAAAGTTGGTGCAAACCCCCTACCTCGGTAGGGTACGGGACCTCCCGACCTCTAGATCGCTCTCTTCCCTGAGTCGAAATGGCTCTTCAGGCTCCTACTGGAACCCCTTGAATGAATCCACAGGTCCCTTATATTGAAACTCACCGTGTGAAATTCAAACACAAAGCGTGAGCTTCAATTTCATGTGATCGTCACTGTGATCATGGCCTAATTGAAAAGGCACTTATCATAATTTACATTTCATGAATCCAACTATGAGTCCCCTGACTCCTTCCTCTTCCAAAACCTGAAAACAGGGTTAAGGTTTCCTTGGGTCCCCCTTATGCTTCTACTGACGTGACCCTTGGCTATAACCTGGGCCAAAATCCTGGACACGCGTTGTGTTCCCGTGTTTTGGCAATCCTCCGAAAAATGCTCCATTGTTCTCCTTGTCTCCCCAATCCCCGAAACCCAATTCTTATGCTGGCCAGATCCAATGACCTTGCTCCCTCCTTGCTTCAACAGTTGCAATTGTTTCGTTGTTTCATGAGTCATGACTTCACGTCTGACAAATCCTCCTTCCCTCGAACTCCCAGATCTTGAAATGTCAATCCACGAGTTAAGCGCCTAGCTGGCTTCTAGTGCTTCCCTTGTCCTTCTACCATATGACCCCTCTCCTATGACCTGGGGCCAATTCTCAAGGTGTTTCGGGACTTCGTGATTCATGGCATCGCGATGCAGTGACTCTCCCCTTCCCTTTCAAATCCCCGAGACCCGATACCTCCCGAATCTATGGTCCAGATACTTCACATGATCAATGACCTAGATTAATTCCCAACCTTCTGACTTTCGAGAATTCTGGCGGGGTCTTCACCTCCAAATCCTCAGTGATCCAATCCTTGATGACTTCCATATATATGCCACATGTCGTCCAAAAAATGGATGCCCACGATGTTTTCGGGGAATCTTCTTCTCAAGTATGGGTAACTCTTCCCCTCTAATTTCTTGGTGCCCAAATATCCTAGGGGTGTGGATCTCTGACAACTGTCACTCCAGATCCGACGGATGGAATTATTTTGCAATTTTGGCGATCACGAGTCCAAATTCCTCTCCACTGTTGTGCACCTATGTTTTGAAACCCCGACGACTTCCGAATATTTTCCACCTGTCCTCCAAGATGAACGAATCCTATGCTTTTCGGGACTTCACGGGTTGTGAAGTCGAAAGACTCCTCCCTTTTTCCTTTCGATACCCTATTCCACGAAATATGTGGATCTCCACCATGTGTCCTTCCAATGATTGACGGTCCTTATATTTTCGGGACATTGATGAGCCTTCTCTCCTCTTCATATATGAGGCTTAAACCTCGTGCACCTTCTCCCGAGTCTGACGGCTATCATCTTGTGCACTCAGATTTGATGGTTTAGACTTGTTTCCTCCTTGTGCGCTCTTCTATGTGTATGGACATGAAATTCAACAGTCCAGATCTTGTGTCTCCCGCTAATCTAACGATAGTTGTGCTCCTTCCTCCTGAGCGTGCGATTTCTTCCTAACTTGGAATATTTTATAAGTATCGAAGTTCTCGGCCTTTGTTATTTCTCCTTCCTACGAGCCCTGCAACCTTGGTATTGCCTGCATTCTTGGGATGTAGTCCCTCCTGAGATTTGGGACTTAGATTAAGTCTTCTCTCGACTCCCACTCCTGCGCTCGACCTCCTAAGCTTCGGACTTGAAACAAATTATTCCTGCACTCACTCCTTGTGCTTGACAAGACCTCAGATGGTTTTCTATCAACACTTCACTCGAGTGTTGGCCTAGTGCACTCCTTACACAGGTCTTTGTCCTTCTTGAGCTCCAACTACTTGGACCTCAATGGTCTCTACCCCTTTCTCTCCTTGAAGGAATGGAGGTGCCCTCTTCTGCAACTTCCTGCTCAAGAACTCCTTGCTAATCCTATAGGGTGTTCAGTAACCTTGTGAGTGTCTTCCCTTATCTCAGAACTTGAAAGAGGGTTCTCTCACGTGCACTCTATGCACTCACTTGATGCCCTCCTGGCATAGCTTCTACAAAAACTTCTTTAATTATGTCTTCTCTCTCTTTCTCTCCAAGGTGCTCAAAAAACTTGAAGCTTCTCCCTAATTATAAGACTTCCTTTGGTGCGCCCTCCTGGAACTTCTCTGTCTGAATTCCGTAGAACTCAGAAGTGCACTCTTGAACTGGCTTACAGAACCCTCAGTATTCTGTCATGCAACCTCAGTATTTTGTCTTGCATGAAACCACAAAGAACCCAGACAGAAAATCAAATAATCTCATAGATAGATAGAGAAGTCTATATATCACCTACAGATGGAACCTATCACATACATCTACAACATAAGCATCAACACATAAAGACATTCATTCATAAACACACTAAGAATTATATGGAGGAAAAACTGCTCTTTGTATTAATAAGAATGCATGTACAATGTGTTCGAGCTTGGACTGTAATAGAGTCTTGGATCTGTCCTCTCTTCCTATTTGTTTTATCTAATGTATCTACCTCTCTTCTAAAACAGAAAAACAAAATATCTTTCTACAAAAGGGGGCTCCTCGAGCTCTTCCCTCCATCACATCTACTCTCATTAATTACAATGAATTACATTGAATGGGACATCTAATCTGAATTGGATCTAGATCTCCATCAACCTGTCAGCCATTAAGGAGACACCAACTACAACATGCTCGAAGGCATGTCTTTGACTCTACCAGCCTTACAAACATTTAATACATCAAATTCAAATTTGAAATTTGAAAGTGAGAGGGTTGTGCCTCTCCTCTCCATTGAACATATGCTGGGTATGCTGGCTGGTTGGCACTTGATGACATGGAGTGGTGTTCCTGCATCACACTCCTCATCTGGAAAAATCATGAGCTCATGCTCATGAGCTTCCAAGCTCTGTTGAAATCCACCCGTATCCCAAACTCTCTGATGGAGTTTTCCTTCTCCATCGTCTTGCTGTTGTTGTTGCTACATGTTCCCCACTGCTATGGAAGGATTCCTTCTACTCAGTTTCTCTTCACTGGAAGCTTCCTGTGTTGACTTCACCATCAACATCCTTATCTCCTCGATCACTTCTTCCAGCTGCTCAAATGGATGGTTCTCCTCTTCATGCAACCTACTCTGTTGCATGTTCCCTTCACACATATCCATGAGTAGATTAATCTGATCCCCCATGTTGTCTTATCCATCTCTTATGGCCTTGAGTTGCCATTCTTCTACAGACTCCAATTCTGCAATCCTATCACTGAGTTGCTGATCAACTTCCTTCTCTAACATCTTTACTTCTACGAGTTCTCCTGTTGGTGCATCTCCATCATCCTCCAATGACTCCTTAGACTAGAATTTTGATCCACCTTTTGTTGCAGACCTCAGCACTGCAGTCATCATTTGTTCAAATCCCTAGATGGAACTTTTGAGCAATTTCTTTGAATTATCTTTTTACAAAATATGAATGATTGTTTGCTAATGGCAGTCATTTACTGGTTCTAGATGGTTAAAGCAATCCTCTAGCATCTTCAAATCCTTATCCCATGGAGTGAGCATATTAAATGCATGCTCTTCTTCTATTTTTACAGCCTCCAGTACTCAAGTTACTTCTTGTTCAACATCCTGGCTGAAAATTTCCAGCAATTCTACTGAATGCTCTTCCTCTTTTCCTAGGAAAAACATCAATGTCTGCTCCATGTTCTCTTCTATGAAAGTCACTACTGGTTGTCCTTCTCCTGCTACTACCTCTGCAACACAATATATCACCTCAACTAGGATATGTGGCAGGAATACCTCTATTCTTCCAATTATCAAAATAATTCTCTGATCCTTCTCTGTCAGCTCCTCTCGTTGACCCAAACTCGCCTCTAAGTTCATGAAACTATTGGATAGTCTCATCTTCTCTCCCTTGCCCACCTGGCAACATGGGGTTTCTTCTCTGCCTTCTTGGTAGTCTATCAGATCCTCGAATGATCCCATATCCATTATCACTCCTCGCTGATCTGAACTCATCTCCGAGTTCATAATACCCTCACATAGTCTCATCTCACGTCCCTTACCCAACTGGAAATCTGGACTTTCTTCTTCAGTGCCCACCTGGTATTTTATGGGATCGACCAATCTCCTCTTCTCCTCATCCTTATCACTGAGATTTATCTCAGTTTCTGGTTCACACACATGAACCACTTCCTCCTCTGATTCATTGAGGTCTTTAGCATACCTCAACCATCCTCTTCTCAGCCTTCACTGTTCTCTAGCCAATAATTTCTGAATCGACCATTTTAACTTTGTTTTCATGGGTCATTCATATGCCCATCATGCTCTTTCACTCTTTTGCATTTGAAATACAAGTTGTTCCATTCTTGCTCTTATCTCTATGAGTTCTTTTATCTTCTCTGAGTTTTTTTTATGCTGGTGGTCTCCTCTTGGACCATGCTTTTTTCCATCAGTAGCCATCTTTTTTTTTTCTATCTACCCTTCTCGCAAACCTGTTATTTTAAAAAAATTCCTGCTGGTGCACAGTGTAATAACTTTCACCCCTTACTTGCCTCCTACAGGCTCTCCTTCATCTTGCTTCCTCTTTTTCCTGAAATATACGAGCAAAATCCAAAGCTATAATACCACTTCGGTGGTATCAAACTATATCCTATATCTCCTGCTTGCTATCCTAAAACAAAGATAACAGCTTTCTTTTGTTCCTCCTTTGCCTCCCTCTGCTTATAGTCTACAGACAAAAAATGGCTATGATACCACTTTGGTGCAGACCCCCTACCTCGGCAGGGTCCATGACCTCCCGATCTTTAGATTTCTCTCTTCCCTGAGCCAAAATGGCTCTTTGGGCTCTTGCTGGAACCCCTTGAATGAATAAACAGGTCCCTTATATTGAAACTCGTTGTGTGAAATTCAAACACCAAGCGCAAGCTTCACTTTCATGTGATCGTCACTTTGATCACGGCCTAACTCAAAAGGCGCTTATCGTAATTCACGTTTTGTGAATTCGACTGTGAGTCCCCTGACTCCTTCCTCTTCCAAAACCAAAAAATAGGGCTAAGGTTTCCTTGTCTCCCCCTTATGCCTCTACTCATGTGACCCTCGGCTATAACCTGGGCCAAAATATTGGACATGCGTCGTCTTCCCGTGTTTCAAGAATCCTACGAACAATGCTCCACTATTCTCCTTATGTCCCGAATCCCCGAAACTTGGTTCTTATGTTGGCCAGATCCAATGACCCTCTCCCTCCTTTCTTCAATGGTCGCAATTATTTCGTCGTTTCGCGAGTTGGGACTTCACGTCTCACGACTCCTCCTTCCCTTGAAATCCCAGATCCTGAAATGTCGTTCCACGACTTAAGCTCTTAGATGGCTTCTAGCACTTCCCTTTTCCTTCTACCATATGAACCCTCTCCTGTGACCTGGGGCCAAGTCTCAATGTGTTTCGGGACTTTGCGATTCTGGGAATCGTGATGCAGTGACTCTCCCCTTAACTTTCAAATCCCCGAGGCCCAATACCTCCCGTATCTACTGTGCAGATCCTCCACACGATCAACGACCCAGATTAATTTTTGGCCTTCTCAATTTTGGGAATTCTGGCGGGGTCTTCACCTCCAAATCCCCGGTGATACAATCCTCGATGGCTTCTGGATATCTTCCATGTGTCCTGCAAAAAATGGAAGCCTACTATGCTTTCGAGGAATCTCCTTTTGCAAGTATGGGGAAGTCTTCCCCTCTAATTTCCTGGTGCCCAAATCTCCTATGGGTGTGGATCTATGACACCTGTCACTCCAGATCTGACGATTGGAATGATTTTGCAATTTCAGCGTACACGAGTCCTCACTCCTCACCACTCTTGTGCACCTATGTTCTGAAACCCCGATGACTTCCGAATCTTTGCCACCTGTCCTCCAAGATGAATGGCTCCGATGCTTTTCGAGACTTCGTGGGTTGCGAAGTCGAAAGACTCCTCCCTTTTTCCTTTCGATACTCGATTCCACGAAATACGTGGATCTCCGCCACATGTCCTTCCAACGATGGGCGGTCCTAATATTTTTGGTACTTTTATGGGCGTTCTCTCCTCTTCATATACGAGGGTTAAACCTTGTGCACCTTCTCCTAGATCCGACAACAATCAGTCTGTGTGCTCAGATCTGATGGTTCAGACTTGTTTCCTCCTTGCAAGCTCTTCTGTGAATCTGGACATGAAATTCAATGGTCCAGATCTCGTGTCTCCCACTTATCTAATGATAGTTGTGCTCCTTCCTCCTGATCATGCGATTTCTTCCTGAATTGGAAGATTTTCTAAGTATTGAAGGTCTTGCCCTTCGTTCTTTCTCCTTCCTGCGAGCCCTGCAACCTTGTTCTCACCTACGTTCTTCGGATGTAGTGCCTCTTGAGCTTTAGGACATAGACTAAGTCCTCTCTGAGCTCCCACTCCTACGCTAGACCTCCTTAGCTTCGGACTTAAAACAAATTCTTCTTGCACTCACTCCTTGTTCTTGACGAGCCTTCAAATGGTTGTCTATCAACACTTCACTTGAGTGATGGCCTAGGGCACTCCTTACACAAGTCTTTGTCCTCCTTGAGCTCCAAATGCTCATACCTCAATCGTCTCTGTCCCTTTCTCTCCTTGAAGGGATGGAGGTGCCCTCTTCTGCAACTTCCTTCTCAATCACACCTTGCTGAGCCTATAGGATATTCAGTAACCCTATGAGTGTCTTCCCTTGACACTTCCCTTATCTCAGAACTCAAAATAGAGTTCTCTCCCATACACTCTATGCACTCATTCGATGCCCTCCTGGCATAGATTCTATAGAACCTTCAGTAATTTTGTCTTCTCTCTCTTTCTCTCTGTGCCCTCCTCTGCACAGTCTCACCTCCAAGGTGTTCAACAACCTTGAATCTTTTCCCTGAGTCTAATACTTCCTCTTGTGTGCCCTCCTGGAACGTCTCTATCTGAATTCCAGAGAACTCAGAAGTGCACTGGCTTATAGAACCCTCGGTATTCTCTCATGTAACCTCTTGCATGAAACCACAAAGAACCCAGACATAAGTCAAATAAACTCACAGATAGATAGAGAAGTCTATCTATCACCTACAAATGGAACCTATCACATACATCTATAGCATAAGCATCAAACCATAATTACATTCATTCATAAACACACTAAGAATTATATGCAGGAAAAACTGATCTTTGTATTAATAAGAATGCCTATACAATGTGTTCGAGCTCAGACTGCAACAAAGTCTCATCTCTCTCCTCTCTTCCTATATGTTCTCTCTAATCTATATACCTCTCTTCTAAAACAGAAAAACAAAATATCTTTCTACAAAAGGGGGCTCCTTGAGCTCTTCCCTCCATCACATCTACTCTCATTAATTACAATGAATTACATTGAATGGTCCATCTAATATGAATTCGATCTAGATCCCCATAAACCTATCATCCATTAAGGTGAAACCAACTAAAACATGCTCGAAGGCATGGCTTCGGCTCTACCAGCGTTACAAACATTTAATACATTAGATTCAAATTTGAAATTTGAAAGCGACAGGGTTGCGCCTCTCCTCTCCATTGAATGTGTGTTGGGTGTGTTGGTTAGTTGGCGCTTGATGACATGGAGTGATGCTCACGCATCAAGAGTCTCCTCTACCCTTCCTTACTTTGTATGAATATAACAGCCGCACCCCACGGTGACACACTTGGATGTATAAGTCCCAGGACCAACAACTCCTTTAGTTGCATTCTCAACGCCTGTAGCTCAAGGGTTGACATACGATAAGGCATTCTCGCTATTGGGTCAGTCCTCGGTTTTAGGTCTATGGTAAATTCCAATTCCCTCTCTGGTGGCATCCTAGGTAACTCCTCCGGGAAGACGTCTGCAAACTCTCTCACCACTAGAAGGTGTTCTAGACATTCCGCTACTCCCTTCTCGTTTAACACAAGGATCACATAAATATTACATCCCTTGAGAATTCTCCTTCGTAGCTGTAAGGAAGAGATGAACCTCAGGGAAAATCCCTGGTTCCGTCCTACAATCACACATCTATGTCCTCCATCATCAAACAATCTCAACCTTTTCATCTTATAGCTTAGTATCGCCTCATGCGATTCCAACCAGTCCATACTGATCACGACGTCATAAGATCCTAAAATTGTGACGTACAGGTTGGCCCTAGTGACAACCTCTCCCAGGTTAAGGGTATAGCCTGTAACCTTTCCACCAACCTTCTCTTTGGCTCCCGAATCCATCTCTTCAAAGATAAACTCATCTTGTTCGACTGCCTTTACCTTAATTCTTTTTAGCATTGCACCAGAGATGAAACTCTCGATAGTACCGAGATCTATCAATATTAAGGGTCTGGTCAGGGAAGGTACTTGACATCTCGAGCACAGTCGACTGGTGTTGCTCCTGGTGGTTATTCACTGCTGCATGAATCCAATGGGCCTTTCCCAAAACTCCCACGGTAGTGGTTCTGGCTGATCCAGAAGCTCCGACCCCTTCCTCTGGGAAGTAATGCTGGTAATGTGGCTCCCCACAATCCAACACACTTTCTTTGGTCCCGTATTCCTCGTACTGGAAGTAGAAGTTGATTTCTAACAATAAGGCCAAACTCGAACTTCTTGACCTTAAGTTTATAGGTAATTTGGTGCAGAGCATACTGAAGTAGCTCCAAAATGAGCCTCATACTTGAGCACTGTGCGGCTACCTTGTCGCAAGGTGTCGAATGCGTTGAGATGACGCTCAACACATTTCTTAGAAAGATACATTTCTTGGAACTATTCCTCGAAACGTTCCCATGACACATCGTCGATGGCCATGTTCAAAAGTGGCAGGAGCATCTTCCACCATAGAAGAGTGCTCCCCTTTATTTGAAATGCCACCATGCATACCTTCATGTTGGAGGTCGTAATCGTGAACCGTCAAGCACAACACCTTGCTCTACAATCGTGCCTCGACAACACATCCATCCACGACACTCGTGGACTTGAGAAATCAACTCTCGCGAGTTCTCGGTGGATTCTAATGGCACTAGGTAGGGTGCATTGTGGCCCTTAGGGGTACAAGTGTCATAGACTCATATCAATACCGATGGTGAATAAAGGTCATTTGAAATTGCCTGGAAGGGCCTTGTCAGACCATCATCATCCCTCACAAGAAGCGAATCCATCCCAAGGACTTGTTCTTCCCATTGGGGCTTTGACTCTGAGTGCGTAGTAACTTATGGAGGCATCACACCTCCTTCCACGACACCACATTGTGAACCTCTGAGGCGTCCTCTAAATTCGATCACCACAAGGACACATTAAAGTTTTTAATTAACGCAAGGGTTAATACTCACGGGTTTACTGTAGTGGAAATCCTGGTGATCCACAATCATAGGGTTGAACTCACTCTGATACCATATGTAACGACCCCAATCATTACGACTACACGCGAAGCAGAAGGCACAATTTTTTTTTTGTTTTTTGGCCAGGAAGATAAGGATGACACAGTTAACCACGCCCTGACGATAGACACACCGACTGCAGATCAAGAAATAGACAACAATGAATATACACGCTGGCACATCGAGCAATCGGGTGAAACATGCATAAATCAAGAAGAAATGACTACCCGCACGACACAAACATGGAAACACCTACAAGCTAAGGACAAAATCAAAACCTGACACAACGACCTCAACGATCAAAACTAGAACCTCGATGTCAGTCACCCACACAATAAGGTGTTACATCCAAAGCACCTACAACAACTACAATGGACAACCCCCACAACAGTTAGCACAGACTCTGACTAAGATATTAATCACCTGTATATGTTAGGACGCTCAATGGTCCCTTCCTCTGCAATCATGTGGTCGCTCGGTCATAGGTGCGAAAACAACCATAGCACAACAACCTAACTAGACCAACGACTCAAGACAATCCAACACACTAGGAGTCGAATGGTCGATGAGAAAACTACACCCACACCCCCAACCCACAAGTCGACTGGACGCAAGGTGACATTGCTCAATTAATTTTTTTTTCGAACTAAACAATGACTCGCCAACAACCGAAAACCATTAAGTTAAGCAAGAAGTTGGAGTGCAAAGGAGTGAACTATTATAAGGTTACTCTTAACAAAACAGTGGCGATAAGGTGTCCCAAGGGAACTATTAATTCTAAAAAAGGTAAATCAGTTCCATAAAATTAATTCGGTCCATTAATATCTACGGTGGTGAAAGAAATCAATACACAATGTTATCCCTAAACATGTTAGAAAACAAACGTTGTCCAAAGTACAGAACACAATCACTATCTGCTAATGCCTGTCAAATCACAGACATATCAACACTGTCTAACATGTAAAATAAAACTATCTATCTCAGAAGTTGAGTTAACACAAAAGTTGAGTTACACAAGATAAGGCTGAGCGAAGGTATCCGTCTAAAATATCGTTATCTTAAATATATATGGCTAGATATGTTTCTATATGAATAAAGGATTAAGTTAGCATGATATCGTTGCACAATAATACATGGGAACTTTATATAGTAATATCACATTATACCAATTCGCCAAATCATCCATATATTAAAAAAAATCAAGCTATACATATAAACAAAATCGTTGAATCAAAGCTATGCACCAAAACATTTCCAGAGTAATTAAAACGCCATCAATGTACATGCAAAGGGAAGAGTGGTTAATTGACAAGGGTGGCAGGTAAAAATAGATGTGAAATACGGGGATAAACACTGATGTGGCTATCATTAATTTCACAAGTCCCTAACCGTCGTTTCTAAAAGGATTAGCATTTAAGAGGAGGACAGCAAGGAGTGATTAACAAATGCTAATAATATCCAGGTAAATATCAGTCAAAGGCATAAGTAAAACACAACATAATGCCTGGGTAAAATGCGTCGCATGACCCCATACCTTACGTATTCCCTTCCTTATTAGAATTGTGTTTAAATCTTAGCCCAAAAGGACGAGCGTTATCCTAAATTGTTGGGTTTCATATCATTGCCTGTCATCACTGAGTTTTATTGAAGGATATATATATATATATATAACTGAATTTATGAACATCCCAGATAAATACAAACATAAAAAACCACTGAGCTTAACAATAACACTTCATTTATGAATATCGATGAGGTAATCATCAATAAAAACACAGAGTTTATCCCAATTGTAGGGTTTCGTATGAATGTTTGCAGAGTCTGAATATCAAGGAGTTGAGCGTTAATAAAGAAATTTACAGTCAATAAAAGTAACAATCATGTTGTGTAAATCAAGAAGGATCATACCAAAGACCAGTAAGTTCTTAGAGGGATATGCATGTGATTCTGGGGTTAAGATACAGGAAAACATTCGCCTTCAAATTGTTAGTTTGCAAATGGAAATCGCAAAATCCTTCGAAGTAAAATCGATGTCTAGGCATCATAAAATGTTGATTTTTAACACAAGGATGGCGCTAAGTTAAGTCACTACGAAGGTAATATATTTTGCAGAAAAAAAAAATGCAAGTCAAGGAAGAAAATGCAGAGTAACCCGCCTTCAATTATCTCAAAATGTGTAGGGAAAAAATCTCCAGGATGCTAGTTATAAAGAAAAGGAAAAATGCCAGACAGAAGTACAAAAACGTAGGGCAAAAAACTCCCTAAAACACAATGAAATTGCAAAGAAAGAAAACTTTAGTCAATGTATTAAATTGCAAAGCGACATTTGCCAGTTTGTAAGGAATCAAATTCAATGTAAAAGATAAAAGTAATTGGTCCCTCAAGACGTAGGTAAAACGCAAGGGAAAAACGTTGTAGTAAGAGTAATAGCATTCGACCATCACACAGTAATAAAAGAATAAAACGTAGTCCAGAGTGGCCCAAGGCAGAGTAAAAAAAATTTCATCATTCAATAAATCGCAGAGTTAATTAATCACATCAAGGCACAAGACAAAAACTCTACCTAGAACAATCAGCAGGGTTAGACAACTAGGCAAAAACATCCTTCGCTCATCATCCACACACAAAAAATCAGGGCATTAGTATCTATAGGTCTATTAACACCGAAGTGAAGATAGTCGATCCAACTCCTAGTCGACTGCTCAGGTGTGGACTGATGATCTAGAGATTAGGACGAAGTAAAGCACAACTCTTAACAATAAGTCAATAAAACCAATAGGATAGTCATGTCATACAGGGATCGAATGCCAAGGGAATCAAGTCAAGCAGCGAGCTTAAGGCTATGGGGAAATTAAGTTCTCGATTACATCACTAAGTCAAACACTTTCTTACACAATTAATATTATAGTTATAAGAGCCTCAGATCATTAGTAATCTACTATGCAAAATAAAAGTTTGTGTACCGTAGCCCAAGGTGACCGCTCTGAGGGATGTCTTGCGTGCTCCGTGCAGCTCTAGCTTGTCGACCATCGTGACTTCACCAGTACCTCTCAGCCAACGCTAGGTGTACTCTTCTTTCTCCTTAGCCCCCAGAGCCGCAAAGGGGCCACACACACTAAACAAGAGAACAACTAGCTCCCAAATTGCCTCGCAAGGTGAGCTCGCACTCCTCATAGAGCTGGGTATCCCAATTCCCATAAGATAAGTCAGTCAAGTCTAAAATTCTGGAGCGTAATGTTATGCTTGACCGAAGAGATCCAACCTCCTCCTCCTCCCTCTTTTATATAGATTTTCTAAGTCCTTTCATTCCCAATTTCCCATTTAATTTATTGTTCAACAATTTAATTTAGGAAAATCCTCCCCGTACAAGTGTCACCCATCCCCTTCTTTGCACCGGAAATTAATTTCATTAATTATTTAATTACTCCTATTTCCCTCACCCACCTAAAATCATTCCTATAATCACTCCTAGGTGTCCCCACATTCCCTTACACAAATTAATGACTTTCCCCCTTACTAATTTACTAGTTGAGTTCAATTTAGAAAGTTCTTAAAGGCAAGATTCCTTGCTAAGTTGGTCATTCTGTTTTTTCCTTATGTTTCCCTTTTTCTTTATGTTTCCATCTTTTTCCATTAGTTACCTAATCCTTTTTAAAGTTTTATTTTTCCCTTTTTATCTAAACTCAAATTGGTAAGTGTCGAGAATTATCTTTTTTCCCCTTTTTCTTTTTAATTAAATTTTTTTTTAATTAGCATGTGTAACAAAACAATCATTTCCCTTTCAAAATTTTAAATCCCTCAATAATTTGATCAAGTTTCTTACCCCCTTTTCATCACATGTTTAATGATTATTATTATTATTATTATTATTATTTTACCAAAAGTATTACTTTAGACCTAGATTTTAATTTTCGAGGTTGGGCGACAATTTATTAAGGAAAATGTTTTTAAATCTTTCTTATCACGTTATTCATTCTAAGACCATCTAGGTTTATTCTCTTATTAGTTAACAATGCAACATGCCCTTCAGGATGCACTAGGTGCTCCAAGGGTGCCACTCGCCTAATTTTGTTTCCCTTGCATGACATGCTCTTCAAGATGCACTACGTGCTCCAAGGCTCTTTCTATTTTTCGTGCAAGACGTGCCCTTCAGGACGCACTACATGTTCCAAGGGTGCCACTCCCCTCTTGACTAACTTGGTAGACATCAAAAACCCTTAGAGTCAATAATCCTCCAAGTGATCTTATGGGAGACTAAGGGCCTCTAAGGAATAATTCTCATGCCCTATTGCACTCCCCTTAGAATCATCGTGAGCGACTATCAGAGTCTGCCCTCATGACATCGTGGGTCTTCTCGAACTAGGTAGTCGTTAACCTATAGTTCGAGCCACGACAGGAGTGCTAGTAGGTTGTGGTAGGGTTTCTATCCACACCTCTCCCTCAACGTCTCTGGTAGTCGTATGTGACCCCTCTACTCCACATCTGAGTCTAGTCGGCAAGCTATCGTCAGCCTACATCATCAACGAATCATGTCAAAAATGAGATCCATAACCGTAACATCTAATCAAATGCACATATGTCATATATACAACAATAAAACCCAGTAGTTCACTCCCTGACTTGATCTTAAGTCGAAGGGTTTCATCAATGCCTCTACATCCTCGAGGTCCAAAAGCCTGCACACTGAGGAGAACCGAGTCAATAGCACCTACCTAAGTCAATACAACAAAATAACATATAATCACATCCATAATGCCTCATAATCATAATCAACGACCAATAGTATAATAATCTGGATCCATTGCAAGCAAGTGTCCTCAAAGAATAAGTTCGCATAGTGTGCACAAGAGCGGGATGTTACAAAAGGAAACATCTCTAACATGAGTAAACAATTCATTATTGAAAAATGTGAAAGACATTTATGTTTTCATCTCTAACACTTAATCATATGCTAATGTATCTTATAATCATCAATATAACTCTCAACCTTTAACAAATTGTTGTTAACCCTAAATTCTTAAAATAATTCTTAATTTTTATTTTTATTTTTTAAAAATATATTTAAAAATAAATTAAATGTAAAATAATAAAAATTAAAATTTTAAATATAATAAAAAATTAATAAAACAGGGAAATATATTTTTAAAAAAGATGTAAAATAATAAAGAGTTAAAATTTTAAATCCATATAACCCTCAACTATCAATATTATATACAATAAGCTTTAATTTTTAGGATATCTCTCAACCTTTGACTTTAATTTTAATTTTAAATATATTAAAAAAATAATATCATCTATAATAATCTTAAAATTTGAAGATATCTCTTAAACATTAACTTTTAATTTTAATTTTAAATATATTAAAAAATTAAATGTAAAACAATTTTAAATATATATTTGAAAAAAACAAAAAAATAATAAAAAATAAAAGATAAAATTTTGAATATATAGAAAAATAAGCGCAACATAAAAAGTTAAAATAGATTTGTGAAGGTTCACACTAAACATGCAAGGTAGGTTTTCTTAATTTCCCTCCTTTCTTAAGACTTTCCAGACTTCTATGAAAATCAAGCTACCCCATAATGTGTAGTAATAGTGATTTCG
>SNQJ01S0100050.1:26665-49516 GCA_010110895.2 Picea sitchensis | reverse complement strand
CTAGAAGCGGAAGCTTCTATTAGGTCTTCTTACATCCGCCTTATTCTATTTTATTGAAAGGCCTTATTAATATTGACCTTTATTACATCCGAATACATTGATCTACCTATGTGCGGGTTAGGACCTTAACACTCTTCTACCTTCCTTTTCATCTTACTTCAACTAATGTCGCAAGGATTCCACCACGAACACCTTTAAACAAATATTGAAACCCATGGTTGTCTAATCACAGCCACAAAACATTCTTCTTTGCTGCTGTTTTTATCATTTTATGTGTATACTTACATGTTGAAGACAGCGGGTAGAAGGTCTAGAGACACCCCATGAGGTTGGCAAGCACCAGCCCAAACAGAGAGGGATCTGTATGTGGCACTTTGGGGCAGTGTTCTCTAAAATTACACAGTTTTACACTGCTGATTTGTTTACATTTCAGATCTGTTTTAAGGGAAAAAAAAATGTGCTAACACTACTGCATAGTACATAGTACAAATCATTGATCAACATGATCAATCACAAAACTCATCCACCACAAACAGACCAAGATAATTGTCAAACCAGGTCCAAGCTCACTCTAAATCATTGTTCTTCAGTGATACTCCAAAACTCCAAATGCTCAATGAGAGAGGTCTGAGGCAAATAGAGGGGGGGAGGTCTCTATAATATACCTTTTATTTGTATATTACATTTAAACTAATTAAATGTAAAGTCACGCCCTTTTGTCTAAAAAGACGTGACTTTACTCATATACGTGTATTTATACACATTGTTGTATTCATAATGAGCATCGAAAAATAAAATAAAATATTAATATTGAATATACATGTTATATATGCAGCGTCTGTATCAAAGCCTGGTAAACAAATTACCGAGTCCGTAAAAAGAAATTTACTAGACCCAGTAAAAAAAATTACCAACTCGGTAAAAAAAAATTACCAGATCCATTTTGCAGATATACCATGGATACATCTTCCAGTGATATAACCACCATTCTTGATGAATTTAAGAATCAACTCATTGAATCAATAAATAAAGTATTTCAAAAATACAAATATGCAAAGATAAGGAACACGTTGAATCGGAATGTACTCATGAAAAAGGTAGTCACGGGGAGATCAAGAAAAATAAAGATGACTGCATTCCCAACAAAGGAGGTAAAAATGAAGACACCAAAGCAAAGGATAAAATTTCTGACTTAGATTTCAACTCTGACCCAAATTGTAGAACCAATGGAAAAAACAATTTTGAAAATGGTGAGTCTCAATGTGAAATAAAGGATAAGGATCTTGATGAAATGCCAAAGAATAACATTGATTACAACAGAAGGCAACATAGAATAGATAATGGGAAATCACACTGCAAGAGGGGATCTGGTGGTATTCCCTATTTGTCATCCTCTGATTTAAATCAAGGCACTTTTACTATGGATGTTGGATTCTCTATTGTCAAAGGTAGAGTTGAGGTCAGGGAAATTGCAAGAAAGAAGAAATGTGCATATTTAGATTATCATACACAACAAGTAAAGAAAATACAAAGAAAAAATTTAGTAAATATCTTTGCCCATGAAGAAGACCTTGAATTTCAAAAATCAAGGCAAGAAGAAGAACAGAAAGACATGGTAGAACCTAAAAAACGTATGGTCATGGTGTTGGCCAAGGTAGAACCGAATGCACCAATATCCTCGGCAAAGGATTACAAAGAGAGTTCTCTTAAAAATTACAAGAAACAAAAATTGGCTCCTAAGTTTTATGGACCCTATCAAATTCGAGAGAGAATTGGTCAAGCTGCTTACACCCTTGATATTCCAAATAAAGGGAAATTGCATGGCATTTTTCATGTTTCTTGTTTGAAGAAAAAACTGGGACCTACCGTCCATATACAAAGAGAATTGCCTCTTTTAGAAGAAGGAAGGTTAATTTTACTTCCAAAAGGTATCTTGGAAGTACGAACCAAATTCCTGCGTTCTAGAAGAATCAATGAGTATCTGATCAAATGGAAGAACTTACATGAAGATGAAGCTACTTGGGAAGATGAGCAGTTTAGATCCAAACATTCATCTTTACCCATGCTTCGAAGACAAAGCTTTTTAGGAAGGGATGACTTGTAATATACCTTTTATTTGTATATTACGTTTAAACTAATTAAATGCAAAGTCACGCCCTTTTGTCTAAAAAGACATTACTTTACTCGTTTGCGTGTATTTATACACGTTGTAAATTGAATAAGACATGGAATAATAAAAATTAATAAATTGGTAGAACCTAAAAAACATATGGTCATGGTGTTGGCCAAGGTAGAACCGAATGCACCAATATCCTTGGCAAAGGATTACAAAGAGAGTTCTCTTAAAAATTACAAGAAACAAAAAATTGGCCCCTAAGTTTTATGGACCCTATCAAATTAAAAGAGAATTGGTCAAGCTGCTTACACCCTTGATATTCCAAATAAAGGGAAATTGCATGGCATTTTTCATGTTTCTTGTTTGAAAAAAGTGGGCCCCACCGGGCCCATATGGAATAAAGAGAATTGCCTCTTTAGAAGAAGGATATAATTTCACTTCCAGCAACCAAATTCCTATGTTCTACAAGAAATAATGTGTATATGATCAAATGGAAAAATCTACATGAAGATGAAGCTACTTGGGAAGATGAGCAGTTTAGATCCAAACATTCATCTTTACCCATGCTTCAAGAAAAGCTTTTAGAAGGAATAATTTGTAATATAAATTCCTTTTATTTGAATATTACGCTTAAACCAATTAAAATGCAAAGTTCTTTCTAAAAAGACATTACTTTCACTGCTTAAGGTATTTATACACGCTTGTAAATTCGAGTAAGACATGGGAATAAAATTAATAAATATTATATATACATATATATATATATATATATATATATATATATATATTTCATATATCAAGTCTCTACTTCCAAGCCTTCTGCTTCAAGTCTCTTTAAAAAAAATTGTTAGGGTTTAGGTTGCTATGAATTAGTATTTTGGTTTTATTTTAAATTGCTTTTCATGGCTGCCTGTCACAGTGGGTCCAAGACCAACTTGGTCGAGTAGGTACAAATTCATTGGTAGGGTTAGTTTACCAAACTGGCCGAGTCATGCCTTAATTGCCAATCTCGGGTACCTCAAACGACTCCTCCAAACTGAGCTTTACAATAAGTCAATACACTCGGGGATCAACTCAGACAAGTTGAACAAGTCCGATTCAACTCGGTCCGAGTTTTAAAAGACTGCTTACAAAAAATGCTAAATATGCACAAATTGTTTTGCTAATAAAATTTCTTTCATTTTTTAAGAAAAAAAAGGAAAAAAGGGAAAAGACATTTATATTTAAAATAAATATTTTGAAAAAATGCATATAAACCTTAAACCAGGTCAAGCAGAAACTTGCATACCCTTCTAGGACAAAACAAATCCTGTTTGGGATTTGTAAGCTACATTTTAGTTTTGAAGATTAAAATTTCGGCATGAAGGCAAAATTCAAATTAACCCCATTGTGTATACCATATGGAGATGATTACTTTTCCATTGGATGTAAAGCAGTTGGGAGGAATGGTTGTTACACTCCCCACCTAGGTTCAATTCCTTGTAAGTGATATGTGATGCCCCTTAAAATGGATCTTATATGATGCTCCTTTGTTGTTTAGAATGGCCCCACAGCCAAAAATTTGCCCAGCCTCCCCCATGTCTCCTCTCATGACATTTCAGGGGGTTTTCCTGGACGAAAGGGGCAATTGGTATTTGGTGTCGTGAACCACATATATAAAAATAAATAAACAAATAAATATGGAGATGATTACTTGTTTTGATTCATAGCTTGGCAACTTAAACTCTAGATAAAGGGTACTCAAGAAGGATACCCAGCTAATTGATTGGCTAGGGGATTTCAACTGTATTCTACTTTCAAAACAGAAATGGGGATATAGCAGACAACGACAGAGAATTTCTAGGGGAATAAATTGGAAGTCTAACCTTCAAAGAGAAGGTTATGCAAATTTGACTTAGCACCTACAAAATACCAGAACTTGAGCAGTGTTGCATTGTTGAACACTGAACATAAATGTTCTAAATATTCTGTAAACATTCTTTACTTGTTGAGTCAAGTTAGGCCGTCATTAATTTCATATACAGGAGGGGTAAATAAAAGTAGCATTTTGTTTTAAGGAGGGTGTTAGAATAAGTAACATTCAATAATGTGTTAGGAATCCTAGGTTCTAATGTTAATTAAAGTGATATGCTATTAAGAGGGCCATTTGTCCCAATGACCCAATAAGCTTGTTACAGGGACTGCAAATTCTACTGTTTGTTTTCAACTACTTGATAGATAGTATACGTGATATTATGAAGGCTGTGGATCTTTCTGGATGTACTACTATAGTGAAAGATTCTGAAGAGATCTATCTCTTGATGATCCTTTTTGGACTGTGCCTAGATCACCCGAGTATTGTATTTTTGTTTATCTCAAATAAAATAATGCTTTTCTTGGGAAAAAAGGGGATGGAATAACATAATGCATGGTTCATGTACTTAGTGACTCCTTTGAATAATATTTAATAAATTCTACATCTCTTGTGTATCATGTATTCATTTTTTATCAAATAAGGGGCTTGGATAGGCCAATATTGTGCAATTTCTGAAATACAGCTTGTCTCAGCACAGAAGAGAAGGCTTTCCAAAAGCCAACAAAGCAACAAAAGACTTCAGAGCAGAAATGTCTAGCTTCTTTGATATCAGCCCAAAGAGTGAAATGTGATCAACAATGTAATAGTCTTAAGCTAGGCTGCCATTATTTTGTTTGGCTTCTAGAGCTTAATGTGAGCATTCATGAAGGTCTTTGTGAACAGCATATAATTTTCTATTTTGGTTTCTACATTTATCCTTGGAGTTCCATACAACAATTATTGTAGCTTTTGTAAATTCTACTTAAAAAAATTCAAAACCTCAGATGAAAGTTTCTACTTAATCTTCAGCACTCGGTCTCCTTCAATCTATTGAGACATAAGAAGATCTATAGGTTTAATGGCAGGATCAGCATCAATTATGTGGCCAAGTTTGGATCGATATCTTGAGACCACGAGGAGGACACCATCTGAGATCTGACTGACATAGAATAAAATAAATAAGTCAAAAATACAAAAGAAAACAAGAAATATGAAAAATCAAAATGAGCACCCACATGCTAGTATTGATCCTTTAAAATCATGACTAGCTTTGACTTTACATCTGGAAACAAAAATACGTCACTCATTTTACTTTCTGTTAAATGAACTTGGATGGTATATATGCAACAATTCAATTTAAACTTGTAAAAACATGATGTAACACTATAATACATACAAAGCCAAGAAATTTTTTGAATCCATAGCAATATAATGGTGGAAAATCCAAACTAACTGATGTGATTCCTATCATTCTATTGTAGCATAGGAAAATCCAAACTACCCTGAAGTTTCAACTTCTAAGTGCTCCTCATCATTCGTGATAAGCACATAGTCAATTATATTAGCTATCAAAACTAATGTTTCAGTTAGTTTACAAATGATGACTGAATACAACCTATTGACCGCCCATTTAGCACCTCCTGTGGTCAACCCATGTGCTATTATGAAGAGATGCACTACTGTGATGCCATGTTGTCGAAGACCTTTCGTTCTACAGGGGCCGTGTTTGGCCCAAGACTTATTTTTGTAATTGGAATTTATGCCCCTCAAGGTTAATAATGTAATAGGTCTCTGCATGAGTCATGTCTAGGTCAAGCACTTCTCGATCGGCTCACTAGAGATTTCTTTTCACCGAGGGCTTTTTTATCCTCATGTTATCAACTGGGCTTTTCAACCTTATTGATTTCCTTTGAATTTTTCCCTCACACTTTACATATGTCCTCCAAAGTGGTAAAACTACAATGAAAGTGGGCTTATGTTTTGGTAACTATAGGGAAATCATTGTAAATGAACATGCAAAACATCATAGAAAGTTTCACAGAATTTTGTCGAGTCTAGATAGTTTTTTAATTAATTAACTCCAAGCTTGAGGTTTAATTATTTCACCACTAATTAATTTTGAGCAATAATTGTAAAACCGGATCCTTTGGACTTTTGATAGGGTATTTGTGCTCAAAAGAAATGGAATAGCACCCCCTACATCCTTGGACCAAGTTTCGACTCGGTCGGACAACTTTAGCCAATTAGTCCAGAGTGTCACAAGCCCATAAATGCTAATTTTTAATTGCTAAAGTCCAAACATGGCAATGATGTAAAATTGTAATAATGAGTTAGATGATGAAATGTTGGAAATGATAGTTAGAGAGACCTCCTAAGCATAACCTTATCCTCCTAACCCTTTCCAACCTTGTTCAACCCTTTAAACACCCTTACACTCAAAGTTGCGCCTCTCTGGGATTGACGTTTTTCACTTTTTAATTTAATCAGACTTTGGTGTGGCCCTCTCCTTACTTTCACTTCATTTAGCCTTCTTTTCATCCCTAGTGATGATCCCCCTTACTCTACCTTACCCATACTTGTACGGCTTGATTTTTTGACCTGGGGAGCCACCTCGGAGAGAGTTACACCTCCTTTTTGTCTCTCTCCAATAAAAGTTATTTTATTTTAGAGAGACTTCCTTTCTACTCCTCACCTTTAAAACATCCCACACACCTCCTTGAGCTTTTGGTGTAATCCTGTAACACTCACACCTCTTTCTCACCTCCTCATCTCTTCTTCCTCATCCCAAGAGGCCCAAGAGGCAGGTGCCTCTCTCACCTTTGAACTCAAATAAAATAATTATTTGAGCCTTTTCATATTCTTTTGCACAAATCCCACAGAATTCTACATGCCCTTGGATCTATCTAATTTATTTTTTCTATTTTTTCTACACCCTAGATCTATTGTGCAAACCCTAGGAGGTGTGTGTGTCTTCCCTAACCTTGAGATCTACTCTATTGCTTGGTGGTGGACACTTGGCTTAGGATCCAAGAGAGAGGTAGGTTTGTCTCTCCAAGCATAAATAGATATCCTTTCTCTCCCAACACACCATATCTTGAGCTTCATTGTTATGCTACTTGATTTTCCTCTCTCTATTGTCATTTCATTCATTCTCATTTCATTCTAGTTCTTAGGTTTTGGAGTATCCTCTCCAAGATCACTTTGGTAATACATTCAAGAAGCTTTTGAGGACAACAAGAAGGGTAAATGCATGCTAAGTCATCTTATCTAATGGAGGCAACAGTGTTTCATGTTCTTTTCTCTCTTTCATGCAACACCTAATAGATCTTAGGTAAAGTGTTGTCTAAGTAGGCTTAGTAATGCGGATGCTTATTAGTCTATAAATCTTGATGTGTGGTGGAAATTGAAGTATCAAGCATTATCATTGCATCAACGCTTTGTCTCTTGTATGCTTGAGTTTGGAAGAGTAATGCAGGTTCACTTTCAAAGCTCCATTAGGAACTCCTTTAGGATTGAAGGGCCACTTGTAGCTTCTCACACTCCAAAAATCTAGATTTATTACCTTGCTCTATATTGCTGTACATCCATCTCATTTTCAGCTAGCATATTGTGGTTTAGATAGGTCAATAATAATCTTAAATCTATATCTTGTCTTGTAGAAATTTCTTGTCCCAAAAGGGAAAGGTTTTCCTTAACTTTGCTTTGTTGTATGTAGCCATCCTAGCAAGAAACCTTGTTGTTTTAACAGATATATCAGATCTGATAGGAGGCCATTGGCTGCTCCAAAGAAACACACACAACACTGCTACGACCCTCTTGGGGATTTGGTAGCCATCTCCCTCACCCTCCTCGCCTTTTAGCTTAGAAGTGTGTATTTGTTATTTTCTTGCTTGTTTGTCTGAGCTTGAGGTGTAAGAGGGGAGGGCGTACCACTTCCCCTCTTACAAGCTTGTGGGTAGGCTAGGAAGTGGGTAGATCTAGCTTACATTTATTTTTATATTTTGAGTTTCCTTCTAGTTGGCTGACATCTGGCTTAGAAGGTGAGGGCACCTTCTCAACCTTGATGTGGGTGTTTGCTTGGTTGTTGATAGATTAGCTTACATTTTAGTTTGTTGTTTCGTTTATTCTCTTTCTTGCTCATATATTGCTAAGTTCACCCTAATAACAAGATCTAAGAACATTCTAATAAACCTAGACAAGATAACTAATAACCTACATATTTGGGAAAGAACCCCAAAGATAAGTACATGTAAAATATTAATTAAATATTTTAATTATAACATATATCAATTATATTAATTAAACATGTTATTTTTAATTGTTATTTTAATTACTATTTCTATTAACCTAACCTAGTTTTAAAAAAGGTATACAGAGACCTACCCTCTCATCTTTATTACATACTCATATGTTCTCTTCTAAAGTGGGTGGATCTCCTCTTTGAAGCTGTGACCCCTTTGTAACAGTTGCTGAGGTTTCCTGTGGTGATTCGGCCCTTCTCCAACAGAGACTGCTCCAGCCTTGGTTCTTCTTGTTGACAGGTCCATGTGTAGTTGGTGAGATGAAGGTCCTCCCCTGCTGATGCCAAGTCTGTGGTAAGGATTGCTGAGCTGAGTTTTTTCTTTGTGTGCTGTTGCAAAGTGGTTGAAGCTGCCGTCTCCCTCCTAGTGCAGAACTGTTGAGCCGTGACTCTCCCAGCACAGATCTGAACCTTACTCTTTGAGCCGCAGCCCCTCTAAGTTGTCTGTAACCCTTGTCTTGTGTGAGGGTTTGAGTTCTTGGAAACTTATGTGTGTGTGAGGGTTTTTCATCACATAAAATTTTCTTCTCCTGGTGGCAAGAAAATCCAATCATCTCTTGGAAAGAGATTTAACCTTTATGGTAGATCTATGATTCTGAATTTTTCTGAGCATAATTATAAGTGGCTTTACATCTCTTGGTATGTGTGGCATGAACTTCCACCTAGGTAAGACTACAAGGTGTTATCTATTCAGTTTACTATTATCAGATCTGAATATTGTTTCTGAGTTTTTGATCTGTTTAGATCTATACTGCATGGAATATTATAGGCTGTTTATTTTCGATCTTGATATTTGCTTCTGAGTATTTCGATCTAGATCCATATCAGCATTATAGATTAGATCTGGATACTGATCTATATCTTCTTTAGATTGGATCAGAAAGAATGTTTTGATGATTAATCTAGATCTACTTCTTGTCTTTAGATCTCAGTTAAATCTAACTCTGCTTAGCTTAGATCTGAGTAGCTTTACACACTCAGAATTTGTTTACAAACTCAAATCATATATTAGTTCCTCTGTCTCAGTTTTTTTTAAATAAACAGTGTTGTAGTAATTTACTGTTCTGAGGATGAGACTTAGTTGTCTTTCTAACTGAAAATACAAAAGATTTTTCTGTTCTGCATTATTTCCCTAATTCTAACAATTAACAAACAGAAATTGCAGTTTATAAATATTTCAATATCACAAATAAAGTAGTTTTTGTAATATAATAGGTTCTAACTATAATTTTTCAATAACAACCATCCAATATTTACGGTAATAATTTACCTCCCCACCAAAAGGGAGTGTCACACCTGTTGCGGGCACAGCGACTCCATCCTGAATATCAACATGATCACATACATGAGGAACATGTACTTACTTGTATTATGATAATACGAAAAATGAAAATACAATTAGTAATTGGACGTTTACTTGAAAACTCTGATAGTTATAAATTTGTTTAACTGGGATTGCATTTAACTCAATGTCACATCAGAGAATCATTATTAAACTTAAATGCAATATATTGCCTGTGCAAATAGAAGTGAAAATAAAAGATGTCAACTTGCCTCGATACACAAAACAGATGCAACTTGGGCACCAATATTCACAACGCATGAAGTCGACACTCCATTTCCAAACGTTGCAGAAAGACTTTCCTGCAGCATATATGCCATTACAAAGATTTTAGTTATTTCTGTTTAACTTCATAACTCCAAATATATCTCCAAAGAATAAGTTTCAGGAAAGATAATTTTCTGTCCAACAGATGACCGAAAAGAGTAAGATCAATGGGACTCCTCCTCTAATGCCCTAGAGAGTGCTCATAGCTGGTTGTGGCTGTGTCCAATGACAGTAAGTGAGAGATGGGAGGAAGCAACTTCTTCAAGTGGATAGTGTAGGAGTAGGGATCTCTTTTTATCAAAAGAAATTGGAGGGGTGGAGGGGGGCATGGGGGGGTTTCTAACAGGAGAAGGTGAGGAGAAGGTGGTCTACTGAATGGAGGGAACAAACGAAGAAATGTCAAATGTCTAGGAGCAAATCCTAGTTGTCAAGGACGTAATCCACCATGCCGACCCCCCATTATGGGCGAAGCAAGTGAAACCAAGGATGATTTTAAGGATGGAATTCATTCTAAAAATTTAGAAACCTTGGCAAATCTTGGTACTAATCCTTCATATGCTAAAATCATAAATGATTGATGATTTTTTGTAAAAATATTCAAAATTTCTAAGTATTTTGTATAATTTTGGCAAATTTAATGCATTTTAAGGTAAAATAATTTTATCCTATAGAATTTGGGCTTAACATCTTTTAAAACAGCTTAATCTCAAGCTTTTGGAAACCATGGAAAAATTAGCCCATGAGCTTAAATTTAGCCCCTAAATCATCCCCTCGAAAGTGTCCCATGACCCTAGTTAACAAGGGAGACCATTCATGAGTAGAAAATTATGGGATTCACCAAGCTATAAAAGGTGTCTCCCATAACCTGTGAGGTGCCCAGACCTATCATCAAAACTCCTATGAATAACCATGGTCTCCAGCTCTATCAAAATTATGGGTTTCATGCTTGAGAGGACATGTCATAGGTGGCTGATTTGTTCTAGTAGATGCCAGTGTTTGGAATAGATTGATGCCTGTGATAGTTATGCTTGACCAAGTTATTGTTCGTTGATTTTTGGAGCCAAAAATGAGTTGATTCATTCCATGATAGATTGATGATTATTGGCTTATCTATTTTGGTTGAGTTACGACTCAAGGGTTTGCAAGAAACACTCTATTTTGGTTGAGAAAGTTTGAGGAGGATTACTTTATTACTTTTTATTCAATGCATGAAAGTTATACTTTTATCCCATAAAACTGTTATAAATTGCACTTGTTTATCATGACTCATATCCATTATTTCTCTATAAGGCCTAGCTGCCTTAAGAAAAACTCATTAACCTTGGGAGACCCATACTACAAACATAAAGAGAGAATCTTATAACAAATACCAATGATGTTTTTCTTCTAAATATCCTCATTGCATTCCAACCAATCCTTAAGCCACTATCTAACTGACAACTAATTGAAAGACTCAGGTATTTGTGAAACAGATACAACTAAAGAAATAGCTTCTTCTGGACTTAACGTGGCTACAAGATGCTCTCATGAATGATGACACTAAATAACAACTTTCCAAAGAAAACTAGAAGTTGATTTTATAATGTCAATTATTTTATGTTTTAGGTAGAAAATTCCTGATGCCCAATCAAACCCAGTAATTTAGCTAATAGTTAAATTTAGAAAATTTAGACTAGACAAAGAACAGGACTGTGTGAATGAGAATTACTTTTTCATCTCCATTACCTTAACAACTTCCTTGCACGCCTAAAAATTTTACCTGAAATCTTGTATCCATGAAATTCACTTAGATTCTCAATTTTCTTGATACATACTTCACCCTATAATAAATGATTAACTATGATCTCAACAATTCACAACCAATGCTACAAACAAATCAATATGTTAAATCTATTTATTCAAATGCAGCCCAGGTAGTACTCTCCTATATCACAGAGAAATTAGAGCTGTTTTAAAAATTTAAATTGGATGATTACTTGTAATTTTGACTTGTGACCAGTCGGCCATACAATAATGGTAAGAAGTCTTGACTTTCAAATATGGTATATTTGAAGTGAGACCTGACAAAATTTGAAAGAGAATCTCCAAAACACCCACTATTTCAATAAAACCCCTGTTTCATTTTGTTGAAACTCATTCTTGTATGCATGTTTGGGGCTGATTAAAAACACTTATCTCTGCATAATTGTATGACAGTCACGTTGAGGAAATGATGAAATGGCATGAGAGAAATATTTACATGGATGATTTCAAGGTATAGTGAATCATGCTTCAAGAACAGACCTGATGGATTACTGCAGAGTTGAACTGCAAATCACGCAACACCACGGACAACATCTCCTTCATTTCTGCATTAGCATCCCCACATGATGCTCAATCATTATGGGCATATACAATAACAGTATGCCAGAACTGAATTATATTTCTATCTCTAAGTACACTTAAACAAATCCTTACAACAGTGAAAATATTCAAGCAGACATATTTCTATCTAATTTAGCATTGCAATACAAATATAAAATCCAGGAAACAAAGTATTTTGTCTTTTTCTAGAGAATGCAAACTACTAAAAATCAATTATAAACCTCAAATGTTGATAGTTGAATGGTCTTAAGCACACTAACAATCATTTCTTGACATGATTAATTATCATAACAAAGTATGAAATGTACACAACATATTAGCAGATATATTACACTCACAAACTGCAATATACCCAGCATTATACAATGGATTTTCTATACAACAAAATTTACACCCTTTGAGCTTTATTTATGTCTCTGCAATATTGATCCCAAGCATATATTTTAAAGATTGCTGGGAAATCTATTTGACTGCCTGTACATTAATGTTCCGTCTGTACACAAAATTGAGCTGTCAAGGATGTACTCAATGGAGATCAACAACATAAACGAAGCAGATAACTAGACAAGACAGGCAATGAAGAGAGTTCACACTACAAGGCCCCATGAATCACAAAGCATTTTACTGGACAAACATGAAAGCTAGGCCAAGTATGTTTGCTCAGACAGTGTCTCAAGGCACAAAGCAGGTGCAGCCTGTGGCAGATCCAGCAGCCCAGGCAGCAATGGAGAAGAAAGACCCAAGGCCCAGAGGATGATCCTTGAGCGGGTGTCAAGGATCACTTGATCCTGCATGTGTTAGAGAAGACCAGTGCCAAGGAGATGTATGATGCCCTGGTTTCACTTTTCCAAAGTGAACCTGAATCGCAAGCTGACTCTCAGGACCAAGCTCAGAGAGTGCAAGATAAATGTTCCAGAGATAATACCGGACCAGCTACCTTTTAAGGAGGATCACATGGATCTGTGACCAGCTTGCAGCTGTGGGAGAGGCAGTTTCAGATGCAGAGCTAGTAAACGTTGCTCTGAATGATTTCACCAAGGCTTGGCAGCCATTCATCATGGGCATTTGTGGCTCGAGAGCATCTTCCCAAATGGGAAAGACTGTGGGATGATTACATTCAACAGGAGACTCGCACACAGGCGAGCAAGCAGGGAGGAGGTTCTGCAGATGAAAACTTGGCCTTGGTCAGTAAAACCAAAAAAGGCAAGGCTAAAGTTTTCAAGAAGGTTGACAGCCAGGGAGAGGGTTTGCAGTCTGGGCAGAAGAGAGAGGTGATGGAAGCAAAGCGTTCAAATGAAGAGAAACAACAAAGAAGAAGTATCTGCCATAAATAATTTTGCCTATCAGTGCTTGTTAGATTTAGGGTAAATTTCAAAACAGTAGTCTCTTTTTAATTTTAATGCTAAAACCATTTTAGATCAGAACATAAACTGATATAACAGAGTATAGAAATATTGATCTATAACTTACAGCAAGTGTAGCAGTAGAAAACTCAGATTAAATGCAATAAAACTCAGATCTCAAACATTTATGAAAGGCTCCCTCTAAAGCAACAGCAGATCTATATTACTTAGTTCTTAAAACAAACAGTAAGGCAAAGCTCTTCTAAGTGTAAATAACAGATCTATGTAACTGTGCTCAAACAGTAAATAAAGAACATAACTTATAGATCCATGCAATGGTTATTCTATAAAGCAAAACTCAGATCTGGACTTTAGAAGAAACAGATAGGAAACATACCCGAAAATTCCAATTACCTCTGAGAATAGCAAAAACCACAATGGGTGTAAATCCTTGTTGTTATGCTCAGACAAAGGTTCATGTCTATGGATCTACAAACGATCTTATTTGCCAAGATTGAAAGAACTTCTGCCACCAAGCTTAAGGGTTTACTGAAACAAAAACACAAAGGGACCCAAACCCCAAGCCAAAACTTACCTAGTAACCTCAGATCTATACTTACAGAACTGTAAGTAAACCCCTTGTGCATCAGTGGACAGTGTAGAAGCACACAGCTCACACAACAAAGACAAAGAACAGCAGAAGGGTCAACCCTTAAGAAGATGCATCAATGAAAGTTACAGCGCGGCACCTCACAGCAAGCAACAGTAGGCAGTCCTACCTCATAATAAGACGCGGTACCCCCTCAACAAACATCAGGACAGCAAGGCGGCACCCTGCCAGGAGGAGGAGGGTTGCGGCAGGTTGCAAAGGAGGCACACCAGCAGGAGGAGGTCACGGCAGGCACAGCAGTAGGAGGTCACGGCACACACAGCAGTAAGCAATGGGACAGCAGCCTTCAAGGAGTCACTACAGCCACAAAGGAACAACTGCAACAGTAATAATCCAAAAGACACACCACACTCCAGATCTGCAACAGGGATAAGATAGGACTGAGGCCGCGAGCTCAAAGTATCTCCACGCTTATCACAAAGAGTGAGGTGAATAGGTGTAGAAGGGAGGCTTAAATAGTAGATAGGGCAAGGTTAGGCTAGGTTAGGGCAACGTTAGGCTTAGGGTTAAAGTTACATTAATAAGTCACATGTTTAAAATGCAAATTTAAACATGTGACAATTCAGCAATGCTTAACTTTAGAATCATAACCCCCTAAATAAACCAATAAAAAGCCCAAAACAAGTAACCAAGGGTAAGGGTGGGTTAAGGTGGCTTTACTCCATTCCTTCAAATCATATGGTGAACCGTATTACTTTATCATCAATGATATGGGACTTATCCCGCTTTGTGGTGGGCCGTCCTTCCCTCGTGAAGATCATGCCCATCGTTCTGATTAAAAATCAAGTAGCCCCGGGACTTTCCCTGAGGTCTTATATTAGCCACCAAGGTCGAGACTAAGGATCCACTCCGCCAGTTCCCTGTAGATAAGCACCTGACCACCAGGCCCTAGATATATCTAGGGGTTTTAACATCTTGATCCTAGACCAAGAAACCCAATGCCTGTGGCTGGGTACCCCCGACCTGCTCACAGGCCCTAGACATATCTGGTTCAACATCTGGTCCTGCACTAAGAAAACCCAATGCCCTAGGGAGATAAGTGCAAATTCGGACCTCCCAAATTCCTAGACATTTAGGTCTTTATCAATCTTGGCTGGTCCTGCATCGGCAACCCAATGCCTGCAGATGGGCACTCGGACCCAGCCTGTGGGGCCCTGTGACATTGTTCAGGGGTTCTGGCCTGTCTCGGTCCTAATTAAGAACCCAATGCCTCTGTGATGGGTACCTCGGACTCGCCTGTGGCCCTAGACATTGGGTCTAGGGTCTTCTATCAATTGGTCCCAGCACCACATACCCCTGTGAGACCGGGGCCCTAGATCTGCCTAGGGTCTTAGCCATCTTCCAAGAGAATGGCTCTCGCACCTGCTATAAATTTAACAAGTGTCCACCGAGGAAGTAAGAATACAAGCTTACGTACAAGTGCAGCAATATCTGAGACACAGTTGAGTGAGCTTGCATCCAAGTTCGAGAATGATTTTTAATTTGTGTCATGCCTTCAATTCAATACCATCTCCAGAGGTACTTGGCACTGGACAAGGGCTGCCTCAAGTATGCATTGCAGGAGAGGGAGCTATTCAGCAGCTTCTGAGGATGATTCAAGTCTCCATGTAGAACTTGGCAATGATGCCAAGTATGCAAGTGAGGGCATCATTCACGGAGCCTGGGATCTTTTGATGCACAGAAGTAATCAGATGTACCGGCCTCAAGAAGAACTTGTTGTCCATCCAGTCATGGAGGACAAAGGTTACGAGATTAACTTCCGGAGAGGGTAGGTGTTCATCTGCCCAGAGGGAGCCAATCCAGACACCTGCTTTAAGAATTGGAGTCCGCGATGGGAACCTCTATACACTTCAGGCGTTCTATCTTGGCCATTGATGCACACCCGTGTTGAGAGCATGTGCGATCTCAGGGCACGGTGAGGATGGGGCATCTCCATACTGCATCTCTACCGCCATAGAGAATGGTTACTAGGATGATGACCTTACCGATCAGAAGCAAGGTGCAGAGATTTCAGCGCCAGCAAGAATCTGCTATTACCTTCGAGTTAACGGGCACCAAACTAAGGTACCTTGACTGATTCACTTGGGATGCCAAGGTCAATGTTAGTGACTTCAATGATGGGTACATCTTACTATGTGAACTTCATTGATGACTTCCCCGAGAAGACCTTGATCTACTTCATAGAGGCACTGAGGTCTTCACCATTTCTGGTGGAATTCAAAGCTCGTGGGAGAAACATGGTCGGAAGAACACCACAAAGCACTCAGGATGAGCAATCTGGTGCAGTATACCTCCAATTCTCCTGAGTTCATTGATTTCTGCAAGGAGGTGGATCAAGAGGGAGAAGATACCCTGCCAACCCCAAGGAGAATGGGGTGGCTGAGCAAAAGAACATGGCCATCATCACTCCAGAAAGAAAGGCTAAGTGAGCATGATCGTAGGGGCCCACCATTGTTTCGGCAAAAGCCCGCAATACGCCTGTATTTGCAAACAGAGCCCAATCGGGATCTTGCGACAAGAACGGGAGGAGGCATTCATCAGCAGTATCTAGATAGGACATCTCGTGTGATTTTATTGTTCTTGTTGTCGCCCACATACTTGCAACCATGAGCTTAAGTCCTGCTCAGTGTCCTCGCAGCCACAATGCCTAGGTTCAAACCCAACGCTGTCACTTTGACTTGAAAACTCTTCCGTCTAGGCTTACACCCAGGCTTCAAGGGCTGTGAGACCCTAAGCATTTACGATATTAACGCCCAAGTTTAGGAGTTGGTTTTAATTGGTCAGGGGGAATCTAGCCTATCATGTTAAGCAACAATGCAAGATGCAACGATTAAATATGACAGTCAGAACCTTTTCCTAAGACAACCAAAGACTAGTGCTTCAGATTTCAAAGTAATGGGATCAACTAAGTTAAGGAGATTCGCTACAAGATAATTACAAGATTGCAATTGTTACAACAAGATAGATAAAACTAGATACAAGATATAGAAAGAATATGTCACATGTACAAAGTTAGACTAAACTAGATATAAGATATACAAGATATACACTATACTAATAATTTGCTTGAAATGTGCAGGAAAAGACGACAACCAAGATGATACACACATCAACATATCAAGTCAAGCATGCTCGCAATAGATCTTACTTTATTGGACTTCTTATCAATGGCAAAAGACGTTAATTCACCTGACCAAATAAGAGAGTGCCTCCATGTGGATGCGCAACTTCTTGAAGTATCACACCACAAATACAAGAATGAAAATATAGATGAAAGATTTAAAAGTAAAGTGCTCCGTGATGAAAGATGTAACCACTTAGATGATTATTCCACAAACACATAAAAAGACTTGCATGAGATATATAAAGATAATGAGATAAGTGTGTTTGCAAGTGTGAAATGTAAATTGACAATGTTGTAGACCAAGGATTGAATTAAATGGTTAAGTGAGATTTGTTTTAATCCAATCTAAGTGTCAACCCAAAAAACTCTCCCCCCCCACTACCTTCAAGTGATCATGGCGCTCAAGAGTTAGGCAACGAGGCCCACCCAATCTCCACAGGTCAGTCTTAAGATAAAAGTACTCTCAAGAAGCTGACGTCAGTTGTCGTAAACCGGCTTCACCTGCCTAGCACCTTCCATTGCCTTCCTCCCACCCCGTTTTAAATGGAAAAGATGGTTGGTAACGGTGTACTATTAAGTCCAATAAATTAATTATTAAACCCACGTAGCGTTTAAAGTGTTTGAGGCTTGTAGCTTGCTCAAAAGCTAAAGTAATCAAATCAAAGATATGAGGCAGTCCTTAAACAATGAAATTGCAAGTTAAGTCCTTAAGTTGTAAAGTTATTACATGTAAATGTTAAGAACTGAAAAATGCTTGTGAAACTGAAAATGCTTGTGAAACTAAAAATGATGATTGTGAAGGTTGATGCCTTTAAATGACAAGATTGCAAGTTTATTGCATGTGAAACATAAAGCACTTGAAACAACTTATATGGAATTGTAAATGATGATTACTTTTAAAACTTTAAGATACCTAAGTTTGCATGCATGTGTAAGAATTAAAAACTGAAAAGGTTAATGACTTGCATGCAAAGTAATAACGGAAGCAAAAGATCCACTATATTCCATGGACTCTGTTGTAAGATTTAAAGTAGATCTACTCTAGATTATTTTAGATTTAAGTATGCATGTAAGAAATCACAACTAAACTAGCTAAACTAAGCAAGGATAGACAGAAAGGAAATCTAACTAGAGCTTCCAAAGTAAAGACTAAAAGGAAAACAATGCAAGCCACTTGGGTACAAACTCCTTTGGGCTTGTTTACAGTGTTTAGATGAAAGAGGAAGAAGAGAAACTATTACCACTTGGAAATGAGGTACTTGAAGGTGTGTTGTGCTTGAAATTTGGCCAAAGATAAAAATTTTAGTCAGCGAGAACCCAAAAGAAAATCAGAAAGTTATTGCTTGTTGATTTGTGCTACAACACACTCAACAAAGTTATGAAATTTTGGTTTTCAACAAAACTCCTACATGTAAAACCATAATTTTATATTGACTTATTGACCTATCTAAGCAAGTTAGATACCAAAATCTGAATGTGACAGAAGGAGGAAGAAGAACAAAATGCTTGTGAAGTTTTAGTGAAGATGAGGGTAGATTTGTCCTTCAACCTATCCCAACAACTCCTTCCAGATGATCTGCAAAACTTCCAATAAACTCTGAAATAAAAGTAAACAATGGACTACATGCAATCAATAATACAATGCTAAACAGTACAGGTAATAAAAAATGACATAATGCAAATAGGGCAAGCAAACAAAGTTTTTACTTAACCTAGCCAAGCAAACCAAGTTATACTTTAGCAATGCTACTTAATAACAAAATAACATTAAAAGCAATGAGCAATATCACCTCACAAATAAGTGGCACATCCGGACAAAATATTGAATGCCATAGTTCCCTAAAGCAGTTTCTGTATTATTAAATCGGAAGAGGTTGTAGCAACAAAGTTGCTACAAGCTCTTCAAAAACAAAACCAAGAAGTAAGATGACAATAATGAGAGAGAGAGGGAGAGGGAGAACTTGGTAGCATAACAATAACAGAAAGAAATTTGGCATTCAAGAGTGATTGAGAGGTCTCTTA
Source organism: Picea sitchensis (assembly GCA_010110895.2). NCBI lineage: Eukaryota > Viridiplantae > Streptophyta > Pinopsida > Pinales > Pinaceae > Picea > Picea sitchensis. Next base: position 30,134 of record SNQJ01S0100050.1, on the reverse strand, counting down.
AATAGCCAAAAGAATCCAAGGAGACCCCTCTTAGATCATTGACAGATGTCAAGATCCAAACTCATGAGGAAACTTCAACCAATGAAAGCGCAAGCTTTTAGGTATAGGAGATAGCAAGTAAGGTAAGTGGAGACTGAGAAAGCAAGGCAAGGGAGACATATTGGCTGAAGAGATGACCCACGCTTTCCTTCAAAGCAACTTCCACCTTAATGCTTGATGTTTCCACTTTTCAAAGAGAGAAAGTGTGAGTCTCAAGGGAAATGCTGAGGATTAGGAAGGAGTGTGGTGGAGTGTGTAAGACACACTCCCAAGGTGATGTGGAAAGCAAAGGGAAGGCGCAAGTGTAAAAGGAGGGACCCATGTTTTAATTAAAGGTGAGTTTCCAAACCTCACATGGGAAGGGGGATGTATTACCCAGCTAAAAGTTTTAAATCCTAAGGGGATTTAATTAAAATGAGTGGGTAAATGGTAAGTAAGGCTAGGTGCTGTTGTAGGGAAGCAAGGTAACCCTCTCATCAATTGTCACTTTTACTTTACCTTATTTGATCAATTATTACAAAAAATGACATTTTCTCATGTCTTGGGTTTAGCAATTTAAATTGCTTTTAATTAAGACTCCTAAGTGGACAAACACTTAACAAAACTTGTCCTGACTGTTTAAAACTTGGTTCAAGGGTGTAGGAGATCTCATTCCATTTCTTTGAGTACAAATACATTCCTACCAAAAGCCTAGGGACTTAAGTTTTACATTAATTATCCGTGACTAATTAATTAATTATTAAATAATTTAATTCCCAACCTTAGAAAAATTAATTAATTAAAAACCTATCTAGACTCAACAAAATCAATAAACTTGTGTGTGTTGTCTTACATGAATCATTTTACATCATTCCTAAACACTAGCTACTATATAGGATGACTTCCATTAGGAACGCCTTTCACCACTTTGAGGATTTATTGTTGGGTGGGAGTGAAACTCAAGGGAGATTAAGGTTGGTTAGGCCAAACAACCTCCCCCGAGAATAAAACCCTCGGTGAAAGGAACCTCCTAATGAAGAAATCCTAAGGCAACCGACCTAACTATGATCCATGCACCTATTACATTATTATCCCACGTAGGTGCGTAAATCTCACTTACAAACCTGTGTTGGAGCAAAAAATGCCTTAGAACCAAATAGTCTTTGACTTATTGCATTTGATGATGCATATCTCCATGTAGGCTGATGAATGACCCCCTAGTTGAAATAGTTGGTCAACATCCGGCTCCACATGGGATGCAAGTCTGACTTCTACACATGGAATGAGGTACAAGAATCCACTAATTACAAAAAGTGTCACCAATATCCAAATTATACATACATATATACAGCAATGAACAAAAAATTTGCTACAAACAACATTGACATAATGAAACAATCCAAAGTACAACATTAATAATTACAAATGAATCTATGATACAAAAAATAATTCTAAGTACATATCAATATAATAAATAAAAAATACAAAACTAAAAATACAAGGAGAAGGGTTAGAGATACATCACAGAGGGTGTCCCTTTGGACACCAAGCTGTCATGTTGAAGAAAATCCTCGGCGAGGGTCCTCTCTACCAAGATAAGTCTCGACTTTATGTCACCTACTCTACCAGAAGAGTTGCTTGAAGACTCCATACACTTTATGCTGACCTCTGATTTTACCATGTGAATCCTAGTTTCTAACCTTAGGCCATTTGGGGCAGTTACCCTTAAAAAAATTCGGATGGTTTTCCATAGGTGCCAAGTGCAAAGTCTGTGAACTTAATTTTTCCTTAAAAGGCTTGGCATATCTTTGCTTAGGAATGATATACTTTACCTTTAAACTATTAACCTTATCATCCTTAGTAGTTTCCAGCAGATTCTCATCATAATACCTATCTTTGACTTTCCCAATTTCTGAAAAATAAGGAGGGTGTGACCCAAGAATTCCGTCTGACTTATTCTAACATCTAACTAACTCTTTTGATGAAGGTTGAGTTGATAACAAATTTTCAACTAATACATCCAACTCTGACTTTAACTCTAAAGGAGGCAAATCATTATCTGTTTTATCCAGATCTTCCTTAAGAAAAAGTCCATCAAAAGAATCCATGGGGTCCCAAACATTACAAATGCTTGGGGATTTACTTTTCAGTTCCATCTTGGTAAATGTCATAGAGGAAGACTCTACCTCATAACATCCCATTTCTACTTCTCGATACACAGTCTCATTATCCTTTCTCCAAGGATCTTCAACATGATACTTTCTTTTCAACTCTCTATTTAATCTAAATGTCAAACCATTTGGAGTTGGAATGGTGGCATAAGTTAAATCCATTTGTAAATTTCCATCTAAATTTGCAGTTGTCTTTCTATTCAGCAACATACCCCAAGTATCCGCTGCATCGATCACAACAATGTCCATCTCAATCATGATATCTGAGAATGCAGCCAAATGTACTTGTAATCACTTAATCAAACCATGCACCTCTATTGTTCTGTTATCCATAGCACAAATGTTATGTTAAGGTCTAGATATTCTTAAGTTCAACTGTTCCATTACTCTCTTAGTCATAACATTTGAGGTAGCTCCTGAATCTAGCATACAATTATGAAGAATAAAATCATTCACGAGCAATGATAGGAAAAAGGGTCTATTCTTTTCATTTCCCCTATCCATATTTTGCAGAATAACTGGTGCATCCTGATAAGTTCGTGTTGGTGGGGTGCCAACACTTTTTTGAGAAGGACTATATATGGCTCTGAGCAGCTTCTCCCTTTGAGAAGGAATCTTCATTATTTCCGACACAGGACCAACATCTTTGCACTACTTAACCATCCTCCTAAGTCAATATTTAATTCTGAGTTTGCATACACATTTGACTTAGGGGGAGTGGGAGCTACCTTGGGAATGTTAGCTTGGTTTTTATCTTGACTTTTACTTCCATTCCTTTGGTAGGTAATGCCTCTAAATTTAGCCATCTCAGCTACTTGTTGTGGAGTAAACTTAGGACCAAACTTTTATGTCGCCTTATCCACCACAACATCACTCATGCAATTCATGTTATTTATCCCCTCCTTATGTTTATCCAAACCCATCCAATCATACATGCCAACATTATACTCATGACCAAACATATTAACTTGTTCATTTTCCGATCCATAAGGTCATATCTCATCACTAAGGTGAAGGAAGACTTGGCAAGTTGACTCATCATGAAATTGCTCACAAGGTCTACAATAATGAATAGCCTAGTGGTCAACCCAGTTAGTGGATTCAAATGGATTTGGTGGTCTTTGATCTTGGGGAGGAGTCTTCTTAAGACTTTTATCATTTGACCTATGTTGGGGTCTGTTGACCGCTGGATTAGCACAGAGGTCAACTCATTTCATGAAGATTATCTATGTCGAAGACGACATGGTTCTACTGGGTGTTTCTAAACACCAGCACTTATA